>JANTPZ010134958.1:0-23178 GCA_025593235.1 Vachellia pachyceras
CGCCAACTGCTTCCTCGGAGCCTTGCCGCCGGTGGACTTGCGAGCCGTTTGCTTGGTACGCGCCATTGGAAGGATTCGATAACAGTGCCAAACTGAGAGAGAGAGAGAGACGACGGCTCTGCTGAGTTTGCAACGGTGTGGTTTGTTATAGATGCAGGGATTCCAATGGGAATTTTGAGCGCCGAGGTCTAGATGAGATAGACCGATGATTCTGTTGATAAATCGACGACTTATGTTTACTGAGTTGCCAACAGCTGCGGATAATAGAACGGTAATTGCCATTGATGACCGTTGATATTGTTTCAATGTACAGTTCGGATGGAATCTTAATATTGACGAGGATCGATGACTCGGCATATGGGCCTTGCTCGAAGGGAGACCCAAATCAAGTTATCTATTTGGATAATTGGATCGTTTCGTATGATAATGTTTATATAAATGAAAATGTGCAAACTCTGAGTAATTATGAATAAATTCTGTTCTCATACTTTCAATATTTATAAGCTTCTATCTATGAGAATATTTGGTTAATATATGTGAAATAAAATAATTTGAACACCAATAAATTATAATCTGCATATTTTCTATTTCAATAATTGTTTTATCAATATCAATATTGTTATAAATATCATCATATAGATATCTATATCTCTTAAAATAACATTGTCTTTTGTATCTCCCCATTGTCTCCTATTGATTTATCCTTGTAACATCCCCATAACCCTCTCTTATAGATATTATCCCTGTTGCAAACAGAGCAGGGTTTTTTTCCACACTTGTAAAGAATCACACTAACCCTATTCTTGGATGGAGAAAATGATGGAGGATAGAAAACTTGAAGAGAAAATGAGGGGAGAAATAGTTTTTTCCTGCTTGTATAGGAGAGAAAAAGTGGGAGAAAGGAAAAGTTAAAGAAAAATGGGTGTGGTTCCCACCACATTTTCTTTCCAACTTTTCTCTCAACACATTGAGAGAAAATAGAGAGAAAACTCTTTTTCCTTATCTACCCACATGCTCTTTTATTACTTTTTCATTTTAACTAATTAAGTTTGACATATAACTTTTTTATAATTCTGACTAATATTTTTTTTAAAAGAATAAGACTTAAGATATATTCTAATATCTAATTTACTTTTTAATTGCTTACTAAAACCTCACAACCTTAAAAATATGATATATTTTTACTTAAGTTAGTTTGTTTTGAAATATAATAACATGAAATGATATCTTTACTAAATAATTTGATTTTAAATTATTTATTGATATTAATGTTGTCAAGACCAGAAAGCACATACTAGATCTTCAGACGACACTAGACTTCCAGCCAACGACAGCTTATCGGAGAAAGTTTTCATCCTTGCCAAATAGTCCTCCATCTTCAGCGAGCCTTTCTTCAGCCACTGGAACTCAAATTTTAGTAACTTTACACAAGCTTTAGTGTTGACTCCTGCTAAATTCTTCGCAGCTATCCAGAGTTCCCTGGACGTCTTGCACCGTGTAAGTTGAGATGCAGTCTCCACAGTGATCGTACTGTAGAGCCACGCGAGGAGGATTTGGTCCATGACCAACCAGTCATCAAACTCAAGGTTGGGAGTAACGTTAGCTTCTAAGTTGTCAAAAGCTCTTTATAGGCTAAAACAAGCACATAGGGCTTGGTATGATAGATTGAGAGATGCTGTAGTTGCTTGGGGATTTTTTAACTCCAAGAGTGACTCCTCTTTGTTTATATACACTGATAAAGCTCAAATTATGACTATCCTAGTCTATGTTGATGATACCCTTGTTACTGGTAGCAATCTCAAGAGTTTGAACTTGTCTATTCACAAACTTCATGCTGTGTTTGCACTTAAGGATATGGGTACAACACATTACTTCCTTGGTATTGAGATGTAGAGAAATAGCAATGGTTTGTTCTTAAGCCAGAGAAAGTATGTCATGGACATCCTAGAACGATTCCAAATGAGTAGAGCAGCTCCAGTAAAAACCCTATGGCACCAAGGAAATCATTGTCTGCACATCAGGGCCTTCCATTAGAGAATCCCTCAATTTACATGAGTGCAATTGGTGCATTACAATACCTTTGAAACACATGGCCAAATATCAGTTTTTCTGTTGGAAAGCTAAGCCAATATATGTCACATCCCACCACAGAACATTGGACAACAATCAAGAGAGTTCTGAGATATCTTAAGGGAACAATTAATCTGGGAATTCAGATTAAACCCTCAAGCTGTCTCAACCTGGTGGCTTATTCAAATGCAGACTGGGCTGCATGCTATGATAACTGTCGATTTGTAGGAGGTTTATGTATTTTTCTTGGTGACTCACTCATAGCTTGGTCCTCTAAGAAGTAGAGAGTGGTTTCTCGATCAAGCACAGAGTCAGAATATCAGTCACCATCAAAGCTGTTGAGGTATGCATGGACTACTTCTTTATTAACTGAACTCAGTTTTAGATTAAAGAAGGTTCCTGTTGTGTGATGTGATAACACTAGTGCAGCAGCTATCGCATCAAATCCTGTTTGTCATGCTAGAACAAAATACATAGAAATTGATGCACATTATGTGAGGGATCAGGTGTTACAAAACAAGCTATTAGTTCAATATGTTCCAACACATTTGCAGCTAGCCGACTGTCTCACGAAGCCACTGTCTGGTTAAAGATTTTGTCAGCTAAGGGACAAACTTGGTGTCACAGATTGGGCTCCTGATGCAAAGGAGGGATCAAAGCAAAAGGAGGGAGTTAGAGCATTATTTACATATCAGCAGTAGTGTCTGGCCAACGATTCTGTTATGTCTTTAGTGCTAGTGCTGGTTACACTTGCTTTTGTGCCTGTCCATAGCACTAGTGGTTGGTCATACATGATTCTGTAAAATGTTGTCCATATATAGGTGTTCAAATATTATTGTATCCGTACACTTTTACACTGTTAATAAAGGCCGGTGCAATGGGATACAATTTTCTCATCCCATTGAGCACATTCAATCTTTTCTCATTCTCTCATTGGTTTTCTCTCTTCTTGTCCATTTCTCATCTTTCTGTTCAATTACTTTTCTTCTGTTATTTTATGCATCTATCTGGCAATTTCTGTTTCTTAACCAAAAATTGAAAGTTTCGCTGGGCGTATTGATCGTTAGCTGGGATAGTGAGCAGTAGCAAGGATATACAATTATGGGTCTCGCTTGGACCCTTGTTTTTAGTTTTGAGATTCATACGTCTTCAAGTTTCCTCTAGGAAACGTGACAAGTTTGGTAATTGAAAGTAAAACTCCAACATTATGGTCCAAAATTGAGATTATTTTATGAGTTGTGGAAAGTGTTTTGCTATTGAGGTCATTTATAGTTAATTATATTGGGCTTCTTTGGGGAGGCCGTTTGCCTGCCCAAAAGCCATTCCTGCGCTTACCGAGATAAAATTTCTCTAACATATTAACCTCAAAATTTATGTCCGTTCTCCCAACGAACTATTCAAACGGACTAATTAAGCTATTGTACATGAAGCAATCTTGATCTGGCTAGCATTCATTCAGCAGATCTTAACTCGAGATGCCTCAAACATTTTCCTATCACAGATGATGGAGAATAAGGTGACTTGTTCATAACCCTATGCTTGAATGGAGAGAAAATGAGAGAGGAAAGAAAACTTGTAGAGAAAATAAGGGGAGAAATGAGTTTTCCCCTTGTTGTATAGGAGAGAAAAAGTGGGAGGAAGGAAAAGTTGGAGAGGAAATGGGGTGTGGGTCCCACCACATTTTCTCTCCACACATGGAGAGAAAATTCTTTTTCCTTATCTACCAACACGCTCTTTTATTACTTTTTCATTTTAACTAATTAAATTTGACATATAACTTTTTTAAAATTCTGACTATAACTTTCTTTTTTTAAAAGAATAAGATTTAAGATATATTCTAATATCTAATTTATTTTTTAATTGCTTACTAAAACCTTACAACCTTAAAAATATGATATATTCTTATATTTAAGTTGGTTTGTTTTGAAATATAATAACCTGAAATGATATCTTTAACAAATAATTTGATTTTAAATTATTTAATGATATTAATGTTAATATAATTTTTTTCATTATCATATTTAATTTGACATTATACTTTATATATTTTAAAGATACTTTACTTGTTACTATTTATTAAAAGATTTTTATTTAAAGATTTTTTAGTCTTTCAATCATTTGTCCATTTTCTTTCCTCTTTGTTTTCTCTCACACCCATCCAAGTAGGATGGGTGATGATATTTTCTCTCCATTTTTCTCTTTTCTTCATTTTCTCTCCTCCGATTTTCTTTCCCCTCAACTTTTCATCCTATCCAAGCATAGCCTAAATCGAATCTGAAACGTTCAAGTTGAGTAAAAAGTGTAATATGTAGTTTTGTATCTACATTGTTAGGAGGCTGGGGTATTAGAGAGTGTGGCATTAGACACCCCTCACCGTGCTGTGCTACATATACTCTGAATGCATGAACACGAAAATACTTCTGAAGTTAAATTTAAATACGAAAGAATATGTAACGATAAAACTAATTATAACGAGTCATGAGTGGAATGAATTCTCGTTCAGCATAAGAAAAATTTAAGACAGCAACAATAAATGGATGCAGGATAATGTGCTTGTTTGGAAAAGTTTATTTACTCGTTCAACAGTGTTTTTCCGTAAAACGAGATAACCTCCTTCATATATTTATCTCGGCTCATGTAAAAGTACTTCTTTACCGCGTTCCCAAACGGATCCAATGAGCACAACATAAAACTAATTCCATTGATCAACGAAAAGTGATCAATAATGATTTATTGGTATCTTATTAAAAGGCCAGATACGGGACCTTAGGTTACACTCAGAACACACATACAACGAAATAAGAAACACAGACTTAAATGAAACGATCCAACATCCACGTACAGACCATATATATATTTGTGAAACAAGATTCAACTAATTGCACTGGTAGCCAGTGCTGTTCCTTCCACAGTTGTTAAGAATCAGATCCAATGCAACTTGAGCATTAATGTTGATGCCAAGAATATTAGCGCTAATGGCAGTGCAGAGGCAAGTGGCAGCTTCAAGATCGACCAGGCCTCCAAGGAGACTGCAACAAGGCGTTGTTGGTGGTTGTCCTATAGTAACGTTCACCAAGTTGAGCACGTCGACGCACACACCCAACTTAAGGGCATCCATAGGACAATTGCCTTGGGAGGAGGGGGGAGAAGGCTGTTGGGCCATGGTGAAGACGAGAAGGTTAAGAGTGAGAAGGAGAGAGGTTGCAAGAGCCTTATGGGAAGCCATGTATGTTCACAAAAGGATACAAAGCAGAATGTATATTGTCTTCAGGGTGATTTGTGTGCTTGGGATGATGAAGATTTAGAAGGCAAATGGGGGGTATTTATAGTTGCGGATTGAGTTTGGCATGTACTATACATATTTTAGTTTGAAACACTGCTCCCTTTGATCTTTGATATAAAAGCTACGTGGGTGCATGCATGATTAATTTGTTTTTATTAAAAAATTAGTTACTTGTTTAGAAAAAACTTAGTTAGCGTTGAAAAATGTAGTGCCAACTTACTTCTCTCTCATATCATTTGGTAAGGAAACCATTATGTGCATGTTGACAAAGCACTTTGATGAACATTATTTTAAGTACTTCATCATTTTTTGTCAACAATATAATGTACCTAACTCCACAATTAACAACGTATATTATCTTCAATCCTATTTATGTAATATTTAAATGTTTGAATTAGCCTATTATATCAGTTCGTTTAATTGTTTCAAAACTAAATACATTTCGATTAAATTTTAGTGAAATTTACAATCATGTTTTAACAAGAAGAATTAATGAACAAATGTCATTGACAAAATTACCGTCAGGTCCTAGTTACTGAGGTTGTTAATGGAGACAGCAGCTGTTATTAATATAGTTTCCGAGGTTGTTAATGACAACTGCATGACAAACTCTTGGGACCTTTTTTTTAGTAATTCTCTAGCAGTTGTCATTAACAACCGAAACAACCGTCAATAACAACCAGACCAGCTACTAATGGAACCTGATGATAATTTTGCCAATCTTTAAGACCTTTTGTTCATTAATTTTTCTTGTTGGGATCTGATGGTACATTTCCCTTGGTTTTATTAATTCTATTCTCATTCATTATCTTTTTTCCATACATTCTGATTCATCTTTTTTAATCACTATATCTCTCTCACACTTGCCATCTTATAAATAAGGGCATATTGAACATGAGAAAAAGGGGTAAATTCCTTACATGCTTATTACTTTTAATTAATTTTAAATAATTTTTTCAACCACACAATACATTTATTTGAATCTTAAAAAATGGAAGGATCTGGGAGGTTGCACAATATGCTAGGGGTGAGTAAAAAAACCCGTTCCGCCTGTGGCCCATCACTGTTGAGCCCGTTTTAACCCGCCCAATTCGAACCCGTCACGGGCGGATTCAAAATGGGCGGATACCCTATAAACAGGGCGGAACACGGGTTCACCCACGGGATGCCCGTACCCACCCGTTATACCCGTTTATATATATTTTAAATTTCGTATTCCATCTTTTGTTTGACAGCCTAGGTCATGAGGTGCAGAGCAGAGGTTTTTGGTCAGTGGTGCGTCAGAAGAGTTGGTGTAGGGCTTTGTCTCATTCAAGGGTCTATACAATTGTATTGCTTTCTTTTTAAAAGAAAACGAAAAAAAAAACAAAAAGGAAGTTAGACACCTAGGCATAGGCAGAAAAGGCAAAGCATAGCTAGTACTACAAACCTCTATCTCATTTAAAATTTTTCGTTTTACATTTATTTATTACTTTTTTTATTGTTATTTTTTTTAATTTGGAGAAAAGATGGTTGCAGCTTGCCAGACTATAAACAGGAAAAGTAAAATAAAAACAAATATTTATTAGGTTGGAGCATTCAAGGCATTCAAGGTGTCACTGAATTGTCCATCAACTCGTTACTGTCGCCGTTCTCTGCTTCTCTATCATCTGCGTCGTTCTTTTTTCTTCTTCGTTTGATGTCTCCCTTTTGTTTCCATGCTGATTTTTCCCCTCTTGATAATATCTGCACAAATTTAATTCCTATCACCTGGGTGCTCTTATTTGCTCGCTGTTCTTCTGCTTGCCTGCTTCTTCATTTTGATTTTTATTTGATCTAGCAAGTTTTTTATGTCCCACTCGGAAGGGAGAGGGATGACAAGGGAGGGGGGGAGGTGTAAAGCTCGGTAAGCTTGATGAGGAAGAGGGTCTCCGGCGGTGAAGGCAACAACGAGAAGGACAACATGGAAGCATCTTGTTGTTCGAGCTCCGTCTTGAAAGCCATGACCTGATCTTCTCTTCTCCATTTTTTTGAAACAACAAATGCAGCTTTTAAACGGGTTCCCCACAACCCCGACCACCTGCGCGTTTTAACCCGTACCCGTTTACACGGGTGCTGAGTCACGGGTACGGGATGCCCTGTACCCGTGTATATGTAAACGGACGGGCTGCGGGTTATACTACAGGGCAGTTCCGTCCGCCCGTTGCTCACTCTTGCTACTCCTTTATTTCTATTTGTAGGGAAACTGAAAGTGAAGGAATTTTTTGCTTCTATTTATAAACCATATCATTAAATTTTTATATCAAAATACAATTTTACCATTTATTTATCATGTGGTGACTTTTTCACATTGGCTGTAATATTTATATACAGGAGTATCTGTTTTTTCTTTGAACTGGTATAATTAGTATAGAAACCAAAGAACTCACATTGGAATTGTTACAAAATGCTCTCGATTCTTATTTCTTTTGTGTGTCTCATACATTCACAATGACCTCCTATTTATACTAAGTAGGGGCCAGACAACAACGTCTAAAAAGCGAGGTTACAGTGGTTACGAGTATTAAACTTTGTTTATGGGACATTATTGTTGAAAATCGAAATTCTACTTTTCATCTGCGTTTATTTTCCATTTCAATAATCCTACTTCGAGGAGATATCCTATTCAAAGCAATAGTCACATTCAAGGTGTAATATATATTAAATAAAGGTATTATAAAAAAGTTGTTGAATTTCAAAGTAGATAAATGTGATTGTGCTATTATGGCATCCTTTCACAAATAAAAGGTGCGCTATTTTTTATTTTTTATTTATTTACTGACATATTTAATAAAAATATTTAAAATTATTTACATTTTGAAAATATAAATTTTAAGTATTTTATCTGCATATAGCATTTGTTCCCGTAAATAGACACCGTAATTACTCTTTAATTTTAAGTTTTTTT
Organism: Vachellia pachyceras; assembly: GCA_025593235.1. Classification (NCBI taxonomy): domain Eukaryota; kingdom Viridiplantae; phylum Streptophyta; class Magnoliopsida; order Fabales; family Fabaceae; genus Vachellia; species Vachellia pachyceras. The sequence continues at coordinate 8,280 of JANTPZ010134958.1, forward strand.
CCGGAAAGGTATACGTTTTCATTTTTTTGAAGAAACATTGCTTTTAATTGATTTTTAATTCATATAACTCAATTCTTGTATTTTTTTTAAAGACGGATAAAATTATTTACATTTTTAGCTGTTAAATTTCATTTCTTTGTCGTCTGGTCTTGCTGTAAATATTTTCATAGGCTTTAAAAAAATTCATTTCGCCCCTTACAGTACATTTTTCATTAATTGAGAGTTGAATTTTTTTTATTTATTAAATTTGATCTTGTGGGGCCTGGTTGGTCTAGCTTGAACCGAACCCCTAACTATTTTCATAGATTAAAAAAAAAGCCTTTATTTTTCATTGAGATTGGGTACAGGGAAATAAACTAATCTGTAAAAACATGAATTTTACGAAAAAAATAATTTGATTTCCAGAATCTTTGTGAAATATTGAGTTATAAAATTTGTTTCCATGAAATTCATATATAGTGAATAAATTTTATTTTTCACACACTAAACTAGCTCTAAAAAAAGATGTGACTTTTTTTGACCATAAATAAATAAATTGTTGTAAATAAACTTAATTTTTTTAATCTCATGAAAATTATCGAGAGGACTTGAAATATTGTTTTTTATTAACTTGATTTCATGAAATAGTTTGATGTACTAAATTATAAGTAACTTAAAAGATTATAACTAAAAGGTTAATTTTTTTAAAACTTAAAAGAATTGGTTAAAAGTTAAAGGAATTAGGGCGAATGATGAAATTCCACCAAATTTAAAAATAAGGGATAAAATTGCACAAAAAAAGGTTTAAGTGTTGGGTGCATATGAAAATAAGATCGGTGTTATATTTACTACCTCACACAATTTTAAATCAACATATTTGTTAATTCAATAATTGTTTGATCATCATCAAATTATCAATATATTTCATTTTTTATAGACCCGTATTACTTCTCACAACGAAACTGGGCTTGTTTGGTTTCTCGTTTCCAGAAGTCAAATGCATGTTCAACAATGTTTTTCTGTAAAGTGAGATAATTTTCTTTACATATTTACCTCAGCTTGCGTAAAAGTACTTCTCTATCGTCTTCCCAAATGAGCACAGTATGATTTGGGAGGACATGTTAGCCATAATGGCACAAGTAAAACAAGGCAAAATGTTGTATGATGGATTTGGTTGGGGCAAAATAATAGTTTTGTTTTGAAGATGCTTCTCTTTATGCCTCGTTTGGTACGTATAATTGAATTGATTTTGATGGAAATGGAGATGGAGATGGATATGGATATGAGCTTTAAAATTACGTTTGGTATATCATGGAAACGAAGATGGAGTCCGTATCTTTTTTTTATAAATGTTGATTTTTTTTAAATGTAATAAAAAAGACTATTTTACATAAGGGAGGATATTTTGATCCAAAAAAATTGGACTCCATGGAACCCAAATGAATTCCATAGGTCTGGGTATAGAATTGAAATTGGGTATTTAGGTGGAATTGAATTCCACATGGAATTGTAATTCCATCATACCAAACATGCCAACATCATGGAATTCAATTCCAATTCCATTTCTACCCTCCCATTTCCACCATACCAAACGAGACATTAGTGTTTATCCAATGGCTTCTTTTTAGAGTATGCTATAAGAATGCTCCTGTTCTTCTAGTCCGTGACTTAAATTTTGCTAATTTTTTTATTTAGTGTTATTGAAAATTCTTATTTGTGCAACCCTAATATATTCGCAACTATGAAATATGGATATATATATTTTTGGTAGGGAAATTTTAGGCAGGGGGTTGGGCTCACCCACAAGTTAAGGACAGGGCGAAATCTCTATTCCTCTTAGGTGATACAAATATCGGGTAGGGCAAGCCGTCAATTACCCTCAGGCGTTAACCTAAGCACCCAGGAGTTAGGATGCCTCCCCAATGTAGTATGATGAATTTGGTTGGATCAAAATGGTTTTGTTTGGAAGATGCTTTTCTTTAGTGTTTATCCAAAGGTCTCATTTTAGAGGATGCAATAAGAGTACTCCTTTTCATTCTAGTTCTAACCGAAATGATCAAATTTAGATGTCAAATCCAAATAAATAATATAATAAAATCATATTAGAGTAGATTAGATTGATTGGTCATACTGGACTAGTTAGATCTGGTTTGGTCCAAGTAATTTTTTTAATGTTACGTGACTTAGATGTTACTTATTTTTTTATTTAGTGTTTTTCAAAATTCTTATGGAATTAGAATTAAATAATTTGGATTTCCAATTGAGTTTATCTATTGTGAAATACGAGCCCTCGTATATTCGCAACTATGAAATATGGATATATATCTATATGAAGGCACATGTGCATCTGAATTCTTCCATCCTCAAAGAGTATATTCCCATAAAATTTTCTTTCATTTTTTCAATTTAATACTCTTCCCTTATCTTTAATGCAAAAGCCACTTAACTAAGTTAGACAGATTCAAAACAATATAAATTGCTTAATTTGGAAAAATGTGACATAATATCGTTAAAACATTATATATCAGATTATAAATTAACTAAATTAATTTAAGAAAAAATAAATATAGGAGACAGAATAAATGAAGATCTTATATTTATTCATAATGAAGTGTGACATCATCTTATACAGTGAAACAAGCATCCCCCAAACTATAATAAAAGATGGGAGAATTACCCAAATGTCCCAAGCAAGGGAATGCGTTATAAAATGGTCTCAAGAGGTTGTCAATGACAAGTCGTGAAACACAATTTACAAGTGAAGCAACTATTATTTACAACCTCTTAAAACCATTTTGTAACACATTCTTTTACATGGGACCTTTAGGTAATTCTCCCATAAAACATCATCTTATTAGCATCATGGCAACGAAAACATACACAACATCTTAGTAAAGGGCCATTGGCTACGAGGCCTTATTCTTAAAACAAAGAAATATGAAAGAAACTCATTATAGTGAAACAAACCATCCGTAAACTATATATAACACAAGATTAAACCCACTAATGGCACTGGAAGCCAGAGTTGCTCTTTCCACACTTGTAAAGAATCACACTAATTGAATCTGAAACGTTCAAGTTGAGTAACAAGTGTCTGTTGTAGTTTTGTACCTACATCGTTAGGGGGCTGGGATATTAGAGATTGTGGCATTAGACACCCCTCCTCGGGTGCTACATGTACTCTGAATGCATGAACATGAAATATGCTTTTGAAGTTAAATTTAAATACGAAAGGATATGTAAAGATAAAACTAATTATAATGAATCATGAGTGAAATGAATTCTCGTTCAGCATAAGAAAAAATTTAAGACAGTAGCAATAAATGGATGCAGGATGAGTACAATATTAAACTCCTGCCATGATAATAAGATGACCGATAATTTCTATATTTGGCAGTAGATGAGTACCGAGCATTTTAATTATTAGTAAGCCATGTGACCCTTGTCATGTATATGATATGTTCAGAATGATGGTGTTGTTGTACAATTTGTAAAATGTGAGTAGAAATGACCGTGTGAACTTTTTAAGTAATGGAGTATGGGTATAGATATATTTTATGCGACATACTTATAATCAGGGATTTGTTGCTTCGCTCATAAAATGAGGCATTTAATTCTTTATCTTTCATTAACACTCGTTGGTATGCCTTTTAAGTTGGATAGCTGGTTGCTGAAACTTGTCTCACCCAATTGCTATTAACATTTTTAGATGATAGCACCTATGCTGAGATATGGAAGGCTCTGGAGGTAGTGGCGGACCTACATTGAGTTGAGCTGCACCCCTGATTTCCAGAAAATTAGGTATATATTACTCATTTGCTAATTTTGAACCAACTAAATTTTTGCTCAAATTCTTTTCAAATATATTAAGAATAAGTCACACTTATTTTCTCAAAAAATAATTTGCACCCCTTAATCAAGGTCCTAGGTCCGTCGCTGTCCGGAGGTATGCGCATGACTATTGTTATTGTATAGTCTCCTCCTCTAATACTATGTTGATTATATGTATATTACCGCTACAGGGCTCATGTTTTTAGCGTACTATGATAATGTAATATATATACTTTAAATCATGTTATTTTGAGATTATTTTTAAAGTAGGACGTAGCCCCTAATTCGATATGATGATTTTTTTAAGCCACAAACATGAGTGGAAGTTATACACTTCAAAATAAACTGTATTTGCATTGTTGGATCCAAAAGTTGAGACCCATTACTATGACATTGATTTTTATGCTATGGTTGGATAAGAAGTGACTTAGTAAAGTCTTATTATTCATGATATTATTTGAATACTTAGATTTACCATTTTCTATCGTGGGTAAATTTTGAAAGGGGAGTTCGATTCCTTTAAGCATGATAAACGCTTTGTGGTCATGTTTTATTCTCTTCTATCATATTTTAACTTATTTTTGAAGTCAAAACTCTTTTATAAAATTAAATAAAGCATAAGAAAAATTTAAGACAGTAGCAATAAATGGATGCAGGATGAGCACAATATTAGACTAATTCCATTGATCAAAAGTGATTATTGGTATATATCTTATTAAAAGGCCAGATACGGGACCTTAGGTTACACACAGAACACACATACAACGAAATAAGAAAAACAAACTTATTGAAACAATCGACCATCCGCAGACCATATGCATATATGTGAAACAATATAATATTCAACTAATTGCACTGATAGCTGGTGTCGTTCATTCTGCAATTGTTAAGAATCACACTAACTGAATGTGTAACATTCGCGATGACGGGAAGAGCATTAACTCTAATGGCAGTGCAAAGGCAAGCACCAGCCTGAAGTCCACCCAGGCCTCCAAGGATCCTGCAACATGGCGTTGTTGGTGGTCGTCCTATAGTAACATTCACCAAGTTGAGCACGCTGGCGCACACACCCAACCGAAGGGCATTCATAGGACAATTGCCCTGGGAGGGGGGAGGAGGGGGAGGAGAAGGCTGTTGGGCCATGGTGAAGAGTAGAAGGTTAAGAGTGAGAAGGAGAGAGGTTGCAAGAGCCTTATGGGAAGCCATGTATGTTCACGAAGGATACAAAGCAGAATGCTTTAGCTTATGATGAGTATTGGCTTCAGGGTGATTTGTGTGGTTGGGATGATGAAGATTTAGAAGGCAAATGGGGGGGGTATTTATAGTTGCGGATTGAGTTTGGCATGTACTATACATATTTTAGTTTGAAACACAACTCCCTTTGGTGCCCTGTTTGGGAAGCCATTTTCCCAAACGGTGCACGTAAGCCGAGATAAAACCATCTCGAAATTCATAAAAACCATCTTGAAATCCGTAAAACCATCTCGAAATTCCTAAAATGCCTCAAAATCTGCAAAATCCATTTTCCCAACGGAGTTATCTTTGATATAGAAGCTACGTGGATGCATGATTAATTTGTTATTATTAAAAAATTAGTTATTTGTTTAGAAAAAAATGTGTTGGGGTCCTTAAAATATCCGGATTCAATTAAGTATCTTCATTGCAACTGCCCATGATTTTTGAAAAAAAAAACCTTGTGAAATTAATAGGGATAGTTTGATTAAAAAAATTATAAATTTGTGAAACAAAAATAACAAATAAAATCTTATATTTAGAATGAAAGTAAATCTTTCTGTTACCTCTTACATAATGGATTGAGTAATTAAATTGGGGTATGGAAATTGAGGAATGTGAACGTGTTAGCGTTGAAAATGTAGTGCCAACGTACTTCTATCTCATTTTACCGCTTCTTCAAATTAAAGTTGCCCTTGTGGTAAGGAAACCATTATACATATGCATGTTGACAAAGGACTTTGATGAATATTATTACAAGTTCTTCCCCATTTTTTTGTCAACAATGTACTAACTCCTCATTTAACAACATTCATTATCTCCAATCCTATTTATATAATATTTAAATGTTTGAATTAGCCTGTTTTATCAGTTCGTCATTGTTTCAACATACATTTCTATTAATTTTATTTATTCTATTCTCACTCATTATCTTTTTTCCATACATTCTGTTCAATCTTTTTTAATCACTTTATATCTCTCACACTTACCATCTTATAAATAAGGGCATATTAAGCATGAGAAAAAAAAGGGGTAGATTCCTTACATGCTTATTACTTTTAATTAATTTTAAATAACTTTTTTCAACTACACAATTCATTTATTTGAATCTTATAAAAAAGGGCTACATGCAACTCCTTCGTTTCTATTTGTAGGGCAAAGTGAGGAAATTTTTTTCTTCTATTTATAAGTTGTATCATTAAATTTTTTATAATAAAATACACTTTTACCATTTATCTATCATGTATTGAATTTATTCTCATTGCCTATGGTATTTATATATAGGAGTATTTGTTTTCCTTTGAACTGGTATAATCCTACTGAGAGGAATCCTATTCAAAATAACAGTCAGCATTACATTTAAGCACGGCTGTAATATAAATAATGATACCATAAAAGAGTTGTTGAATTTTAAAATAGAATTATCAAGAACTAAAGAAAGAAAGATGCCATTATGCTATTTTGGCATCCTTTCATAAATAAAAAATTATGTTATTTTCCATTTTTTAATTTATTTACAGACATATTTAATAAAAATATTTAAAATTATTTGCCTTTTGAAATAAAATATAAATTTTAATTATTTTATTTGCATATGGCATTTGTTCACGTAAATAGACACCGGTATTACGCTTTAATTTTAAGTTTTTTTTTGCCAGAAAGGTATAAGTTTTCATTTTTTTTAAGAAACATTTGCTTTTAATTGATTTTTAATTCATATAACTCAATTCTTGTATTTTTTGAAAGACAGATAAAAAGTATTTAAATATTTTAGCTGTTAAATTTCATTTCTTGGTGGTCTGGTCCAGCTGTAAATATTTTCATAGCCTTTATGAAAAGGGAGAACCGGGGATAAATATTTCCCATTGAAAAAATTGTACAATAAGAACTTCAACAAATGCAACTGAATTTTCACGTTATGTGCAACTCAACTTTCACATTATGCGACTGAACTTTTACATATGTAATTAAACTTCCGTAAGGGTTAAATGGTATGTTCCATTCTCTAATTAATTTCTCAACGTGGGATTTATCCCAATCCTCCCTTAAAAAAATTCATTTGGACCCCAAAAAAATCGAGTTATAGATTTTGTTTCCATAGAATTCGTATACACTGAAAAATTTTCATTTTTCTAAATCTAAAATAACTCTAAGAAGATATGGACTTTATAACTATAAATGGATGAATTATTGTAAATAAACTTAATTTTTGGAATTCTTATCAAAATTGTTAAGGGGACTTGGAAGCTCATTTCTTATTAGTTTGATTTCATAAAATAGTTTGAGCATTAAATTATAAGTATATGACAAAAAAGATTAAATTAAGTAACTTCAAAGTTTAGAACGTAACTAAAAGGTTAATTTTCGTTAAAAGAATTGCCTAAAAGTCAACGGAGTTAGGGGAAGAATGAAATTGTACCAAATTAAAAATATGAGGGGCAAAATTGCACCCAAAAAAATTTGGGTTCTCAGTGCATATGAAAAATAAAATCAATGTTATATTTGCTACTTCACACAATTTTAAATGAACATATTTTCTAATTTAATAATTGTTTGATCAGTATCATTATATCTCATTTTTATAGACTCGTATATATGATCTCGGAGGGCACGTAGCGATAAGTTTTAGAGCTTATGTCCAAGTAATACTCTCTTCTATCATTAAAATTTATTTTCCTTTTTTTAAATTTATTTACAGACATATTTAATAAAAAATATTTAAAATTATTTACCTTTTGAAATATAATATAAATTTTAAGAATTTTATTTGCATATGGCATTTGTTCTGTAAACAGAAACCGTAATTACTCTTTAATTTTAAGCTTGTTTCACAAAGGTAAAAGCTTTCATTTTTTAAAGAAACATTTGTTTTTAATTGATTTTTAATTCATATAACTCAGTTCTCGTATTTTTTTTTGAAAGACAGCTAAAAAAGTATTTTTAGCTGTTAAATTTCATTTCTTTGTTGTCTGGTCCAGCTTTAAATATTTTCATAGGCTTTAAAAAAAATGCATTCCGCCCCCTACAGTACATTTTTCATTACATTTAATTGAGCGTTGATTTTTTTTTAAATTAAATTTGATCGTATGGTGTCTAGTCTTGCTTATACCAGAGCTATAAGTATTTTTACAGGTTTAAACAATTTCATTTCGCCTCCTAATACACTTTCATTAATATACCTTTGAAATATTTTTTATCTATCAAAATTGATAGCCTGGTTGCTATAGCTTGAACCAAACTCGTAAGTATTTTCATAGGTTTTTTTTTAAAAACTTTATTTATCAATGAGATTGGGTATTGCAAAATAAACAATCCACAACTTAGTAAATTAACATTTGTATTTAGTATACAACAATGTGTGTGTTTGAGAATCTGTTAGAAGAAAGAAGTTACGGATTCTGAAAAGAATTTACCTAATCCTAAAAAAATTTACGGATTTCAATATGCTTTTTACGGATTTCGAGATACTTTTTGTCTTCACTTGCGTACACCGTTGGGATAAAGATTTGCCAAACATGCACAATGTCTTAAATAGGATTGACTTTAATAAGAAGATAATTATCATTAACATAAATACTTCATACTTATCAATTAAATTATAACAACGCATGTTTAATTTTTAAAATATAAAATGATCATTAGTAAATAATTAAAATTTATAGCATGTATTTATGTTGAGAAATATTTAATTTTTTACATACCTTATAGTGTCATATCATTTTAACTATATCAAAAAAACACCACACCTCAAGTCATTTTAATCATAAAACATTTCACGTTCTATCTTTACAAAAACAAACTTCTTAATTCCCTTATGTGTATATGGAGGGGTTCATCACTTGCGACCAGCCACTTTCATATCCTCGGGAGACTAAGGGTTCTTTTGGAAATCTGCTAGAGAATAGTTTTTACGGAATTCGAGGAAAAATCTAAGTTTTGGAGAACATATTTTGGGAGATAACTTTTACAGATTCTGAGGCAATACATATGTTTTGAAAGTTGATTGTGTTTGGGAAGTTATTGACTTTTACAGAGTTCGATACAAAAAGTAAGTAGAAAAGAATAAAAAGAAAGAAAGAAAAAATAAGAAAGATAAAATTTATTAGGAGAGATAGTATGATTTAACAAGAAAATAACTCTTTTCAAAATTTAGTTTCAAACCGAGATTTGCTTTGTATCCAAAATAGCTTCTCTGAAAAATTTTTGTACTTAAACAAAATATAGGTTTTAGGTTAAAATCTAGGTTTTGTAACTGAAATCCAAACATGTCCAAGTGAAGAACTTGAGAGAGAGACACACAAACTTTTTTACCCTCCTTAAAAAAGAAATTGTTGTTATTTGTAAATGTTGTGTTTAAGAAAAAGAAAAATTCATTGTTAAACCCGTGTCAAATTTTTGGATTTAATCACAGAGAGTGAATTTATATATAAACTTTGCAGGGATTTCTTTGTTGAGTATAATAAATCATAAACATTAATTTGTTTAATTTAAATTATACGAATTTGAAATATATTTAATATGATAGTTTACCCTTGATGGATTAGAACCCAAACCAATTTGAATTGGCACGAATGAAAATAAATTATGTATGAGTCAATAGAGAGAGTTTGCCACAAACATAACATGTGGGTGTGGGAGTCAGTTTTTAGAAGTATGTGAAGAAATCAAATGCCTATATAATTTCTTTCAATGCTCCCTGTGATTTCTCTATTCTCCACTCCTTCGATGTTTTTTCTTTATAACGTGATTGGAGTCCACATCGGTGTTTCAATTCTTATATGAATACTTAATGAAACGATCGATTTCATGCATGCCCGAAATCTTACAATGATTCTAGAGCAAGGGTTTTCTTGAGGCTTACTATATTTCACATGATTTTGCTTTTACTGGTCTTTGAATTATAATTTAGCATGCGTGTATATACTGTTCTCCTTATTATACAACATATATGATTTGCTTCCTAATAATATTCCTAGAGTAAATACTTGTGGACGTGTGAATCGGAGGTCGGATGATGAAGTTATGGATAAGAGAAGTTTTGGGTCCGACTGACCCAACAGTTCACGATCCGGGTCAAGTCAACCCGGCTGAATGTTGAAGAAACCTCCTGAAGCTTAAACAGAGTCTTTTCACCATTCACTGAAAAAATATATATTTTTGAAATAGTGCGTTTCAAAATGTATAGACTGGGTCATGAAAAACCAAAAAGATAATTGGGCCTCATTTTGGGCCTATCAACACTATTTATAAAAAAACGTTAAAACTGTGCCTTTCAATAATGAGCAAACTTCATAATTAAGAAAAGTGTGGGCCTAATAAAAAATTGGCCATTGGATCTGTTTAGAAAAGCTTGGCCACGTTTTATTAAGAAGAGTTGGGCTAAAAGTATGGGCCAATTCATAATTGGACACTTAACATGTTATTTACATCATCAATGAAAACCACCTGGAGCGTGGAGCCCACCAGTGAACCCAAATGAAATGTGGCTGCCACCATAAGGCATAATGAAACTGTTTAAAAACACGGTAGAGAAATTTTTTTACATGAGTTGAAGCAAATATATAAATGAAATTATCTCATTTTACAAAAATCAATGTTGAACATGTCTTTGAGCTCCCCAAAGACTCAACCAAATGGGGCTAATATAACGCTTGCAGATTGGAAGTATGGCGCGTGCTATCATGAGTAGCGTTAAAGATGGTGCGTGGATATCACGCTCTGTATCACCGAGAGTGGGCTTGCTTCAGGATTGGATTTTGCCAGAATTTTTACTCAATGCGTGAGGGCGTGTTTTAACTCCAAATAAGGCTTTGTTTATTTCTAAAATTTTCTAAATTTAAGAGCTTCATTTAGACATATTATTGGTATATTGTGAAGATTAAATGTAGCGATTTTAGATTATTTTAATGCTATGCTCTATTATTTTTACACACTTAAAAATGTCAAAATATATGTAATTATTAGTAATATTATTCTTTGCGATAAATTTGAAGCTAGAGAGTTCTAAGAGCACTGAACCATGATTTTTATTCTTTTGATTATGGTCACGCAGAAGAACTTAAACTAAGTATGAACTACATAGTGGTAATTCAGAAAATGAATAAGTTATTAGACACATCCCCTAAACATCGAGTTCATACGATGAAATTCAATTTTTTCATTTATTTGAGCATGAAACTCATAAAGATAACTAGTGATTAACTTTAACGAAACTCAAGTACAAGAGATGCAAGATTGGAAAGGACAAAAGCCATAGAACACCTCATTCTCCGTCCTTTGCAACTTGGTTTCACCATGGCCTATAAAAAAGGAAGGAGAAGAAAAGGCTGCAACGGTAAGTTGGAGAAAGGCATGTAGGAGTTTGCTACACCGTAAAAGGAAAAATATGGCAAGAATCGTGAGATTGACGAGTTTATGCCGATTCTCAGGCTGGGGGGCAAAGCAGATGCGGATTTATCGGCTAACGTGGGCCCTTTTCGGATATTTTAACGTGGATTTTGTCAACCTAGCTAAATGTTACGGTCCGTCATTCTTCACGAGGTTATGAAGGTCCAGAATGACCCAGAACTCTCTAGAGGACTCCCGAACCGGCTTGAGAGTGCTAGAGAATGCCAGGACATTCTAGAGAAGTCCACACATTTCTAGCCTCATTATTTTAATATTTGCTTCTAGATTTTTCCATGTAAATATCTAGATATTTGTAAGGAGAATTCTAGAGAATGAATTGTAACCGTAGGATCGATTCAATCCCAACCGTCCATTAATGAGGTGGGAATAGTAAGGAGGTGGAAGATGGCTATAAATACCTCACCCCTCCTCATTTGCAAACCATCCAAGAGTTCCTTGTAAATCTCAAGTTCTGAGTAATACAATTCTCGCATTCTCCAAGTTCTCAAGTTCTTCCTTGCCTCAAGCATTCTCTTCTTCCCAACTTAGCCAAGCATCCTCCTTTCGTACGAGTTAGGCTTACTTAGCAACATCCAGAGCAAGGTTGTTAAGTGCCGCACGGGTCGAAAGACTAGCCCCGTGACATAAATGCCTTTACCTGTCTAATTATAGTAAACCCTGTTTATACACGTGTTAGAAAACTGCATTCACCCAAGTTAAGATAAAACTTTCCTCACACCTTTACCTCGTAGACTATAAATTATGTTGGAAAACTAGTTTTTACCGTTAATCCAAATATGTACATAGATCTATTTGTGTGAGTTTTAGAAAATCGCGTTCATGGAAGTTGATGTAGAAGTAGAACCCATTTCACATACTATGTTCCATCACCAATTCAAACGGTTACAATAAATCTAAACCCAACATTTAAAGTACAACCACATGCCGACGTAACATTGCTTCTGAAATAAAAAAGGAGCATGTTCTTCAAAAATACAAATAAAATTAATCAAGAAGCCTTGACAATAAGAGAATGGTGACAATCATAATATTATTTTATTATTGATACTTGTAATTATATACTTTTAAATCCTTTGGGGTGCATTTTCTTAATGTTGTTTGAGAGTTATGTTAATGGGATAGAGTAGAGACGGCTCGGCCTAGCGAGTGGACAAAAAGCAGCCGTTGGATGGGATTAGTAGGGGGTGGCCCTATGGTGTTCCACTTTAGGTTTAGGCCCTCCATCTTTCTTTCTTTATTAGGCCTTTAATTTGTGCTATTTCACCAAATCATAATATTATTATTTTTTAATCACTGGTTAAAGTTAATTAGTGTTTCCTTTCGTTTCTTCGTCTTGTTGCCAGTCTAGAGAATAACATTCATGAGTTTCATGCTCAAATAAAGAGGATCAAGAGGAAAATGATTCAAAATAAGGTTCATTTGATCTTAAAATTGTACAAGAGATGCAAACGAAGGAAAATTTGAAAGATGAATCTAAAATTGAACTGAATATTCACTAGCTTGAAAAGGTCAATATTAATATTTAAGTTCTCATAATCATCAAAGGAGGTGAAAGTGAATGATTAAATACTAAAGAGGTAGGATTTGATTACGGGGTTTTGAAATAAATAAATCCCTTAAAATTAGAACCTTAAACCAAGGTGATATTCAAGAAAAGATTTACCTCAAGTACAAAATAAGCAGCCCATCTCATGAGAACAAAGGTAAACTAAGCCCAGTCTAATTACCTTCAACTTTTGAAATTATAAAAGACTTGAGAGCAAATAAAAAAATGTTTTTGTAAAGAAACAGAGATGCATTACATTAAACATTTGAAATATTTCTATTAGGAAATAGAAAATTTTAAAAAATTGTTGAAATAATATAGACTTAGTTCTTTCAAGTTGAAATATAAACATTTATACCTATGTCTGTGATTGGTCCTTTATGATATTACTTTATTAATTTTATAAGTGTGGACACTGAGATATGTGAAAGTCAATTTAAGTTATATGCTAACTCAAGAAGGATAAAATTGGCAATGAAAAAGTATATATTGGTAAATCTAAGACATCATAGGCATACTAACATAATCAAACTGCACTAAAGGGTTGTCTTGTGATGGTATCTAAGAAAGGGATTTTTAGTGAAAACACTCGAATGGAGACATCATACTCATGCGGTTATGACAAATCACCTAGTATGAAAAAAGGAAGGAAGAAAAAGAGATTGGATCAATAACATTAAATCCACCAAATGTGAGTGGAAGATGTTGGAATATGATAGTCAACCTTTTGTGTATTAGGGCTCAAGCCAATTTGAATTGGGGCATAAATGAAAATAGATAATGCATACGTCAATAGAGGTAGTTTTCCCTCTATATATTTGAATTTTAAATTTGTGCAACTGCCACGCGTAATATATAGGTGTGGGAGTTAGTTTTCAGAGGTGTGTGTGAAGAAATTAACTATTGTTAGGGTTTCTCATATTCTCTATGTGATTTCTCTATTCTCCTCTCCTTCGTTGTTTTTTCTATGTAATGTGATCGGAGTTCGCATCAGTGCTCTGATTCTCGTGCGGGTATTCAGTGAATCGACTAATTTTAGGTACATCTGGAATCCTAAAAAATCAAATTGATAAAAGTAAACTCGTAGGAGATACGATTCGAGTCTATAGTTCAACTTTTTGTCATTATCACAAATTTGTTTGAACTGATAAGAGTTTGACATCAAAAGGGCAGACATAATCAACAGTAAACGAATTAATGAACGAGAGACACGATGGAGATCTCAGTGGAATCAAATATCGAGTGAAGGCTCCAAAACTACACACAGGGAATAAATAGACATTCCAATTCCAAGGTGTAGGAGAATTTGAATTGAAGCATCTTGTGAATGAATCCTAATTAACACAGATTTTCAGCTGCTCACTCTAACGTCCTTGACAAAACTTCTTTTCAGGAAGTATCTTGCTTTTTCCATCATTTTTATAAAAGGTTTTAATAGTTTCAATAAGTATTAAAGGCACGTTTGGTATACAAGATTTGAAGGCATGGAAATGGAATTGGAATTGAATTTCATACTAAGGGCCCGTTTGGTATGATGGAATTGGGCATGGGGAAATGGAATTGGAGCCCAATTCCATCATACATGCATGTTTGGTTGGATGGAAATGGAAATCCAATTCCATTTCCATCTCCACCAAAATGCACTTTTTAAATTCCATCTGAAAACCTGTGATTTCTAATTCCATCTCCACCTTTCCAGTTTTGCCCAGCCATGCACACCACCAGCGACCAGCAAACATTCCGACCACAAGCGATAATGAGTAAACCATTTAGAAAGCACTTACCTGCGATGCTGGCGGCGACCTCCGGCGACCTCAACTTCATGCTCATCCACAGCCGGCAACGACAGCAACAGACAATGACCACCCGACAGCAGTAGACGACATGAGCGGACGAGGATGG
>JANTPZ010134959.1:0-13155 GCA_025593235.1 Vachellia pachyceras
ACATTTGCGGTAATACTTTTTTTCCATTTTCTTTCTCAACTGCATGTTCTAATTTGTGTAACACTGTTACCTTTTGTGTTATTATAATGTGCTAAATGGTTCAGGTTTGTACAGAGGTGAGACCTGCACCTGATGAAGAACTTCCATCTCCATATATTGAGGAATTCCGGTATGCTCTGCACCTTTTATTTTATGCTTGAAATTTTGTCTGCTTTTATAATTTCCTCAGCTAAAGCAAGCTTTAAAAGAATTTGATGGTATGTCACGGAACTGTATACTCTGATTTATATATTTTTGAACAAGCTTGTTTTGTTCTGTCTTTTACCTGCACGAGAGTGTGAAATGTTGTCCAGTACAGTACAATGACCAATGAAATTTTATATGCAGCTCTTTATATGACGGAGTATATCTTCTCTGCAGATGTGCCTTGGATGCAGAAATACTCAAGTACATGGGTGAAGCTTATCCGAAAGGTGTCTGCTCTGTCTACTGTGTAAATGGAAAAGATGTAGAGGGCCCAGGTTCTGATTTTGAGCTTGTCGCAGTGATTTCTGCTGTTAAGCATAGTCCACAGAATTTCTGGTGTGAAATTACTCAATGAAATTCCTTTGCGCTTTCCATCCATTTCAACCCTGTTATTTAAACTGTTAGATTTTGATGCATCGGCTGATCAAATTCTTTCATTATTTCTCCTCTTTCTGGCCTTCTTTTAGCAATGGTAATTGGCGTTCAGTATGGAATATTCTGTTCAAAGATGATCTACAGATAGTTGAAGTACAGGGGAAAATGCAGGTAATATAAGATAGCTTTTGATAAATAAATTGGAATGGATGGTACGAACTGCATAACTATATTGACGTATTGTCAGGTGGGTGCCCATTATTTTGAAGAAGGAAACGTGCAGTTAGATACAAAACATGAATGCAAAGATTCAACTCTTTTTCAGGTTACTACAAATCAGCATATTTTTTACCTTTTATTTTCTATTAGGCATAGATATAATTATATAAAGGGATGGAGGAAGCTCCAAAAGGACATTTAATGAGGTTATTGAGCGAGACCTCTTAGCTAACAATCAATTCAAGGATTTGGTTTTCGGTCAAGTTCAATGTGATTCATGCAGTTGACCTCACATAGTGGGATAATGTTTTGTTGTTGTTGTAGATATAAAGGGATGAATTAGTGAAAAAGTAAAGAGGGGTAAGAAAAAAGGAGGAAGAAGAGGAAGGAGGGGCAGGTAGAGAGATACGGGGAGACAGCTGGCAGCAAATATTTAGTCTCAGTAATAATTCATCAAAAGGAAAAGGTGGATAATGAGAATAACTTTAGGCTACCTGTAGAGCTCTTAATACAATTATTAAAATAATAACTGAAACTTAATAAAATATAAAATAAAACCTAACCTAACCTAACCAAGATTTGAAGTAAAATAGGGCATAAAATAGAAAACAGCCTTAGAAAGCCTAATAGGAAATAAAATAGAGTCAAAATAAATTGCCAAAACATAAAATTTTTTCCCTAATTTCCTACCATGCATTTCCTCGCATGTAGTTTCTTACAACCATTTTATCCTTGTTATTGGTGATTATCTGTCTTTCTTCTGTCAGTTTCCTTGCTTCTTTGATAAAAAGCATCTGGGGTGATCTCACTATCTCAGTGTTATCCTGTAAAGACTTTGAGAACTTCTACTTGAGTGTCTCATATTCATAATTTGATTTCTGTAAATGGGTATTCATTAAACATAATATATCCAACAGTATATTAATAGTTTAATCTTCATTAAACATAGTATATACATAGAAAAATTGAGCTTGAGATATTTACCGGAAAGCTGTGATACGATTAACAAGATGATGGTTGTTAAATAGTCCTGACAACTACTACATGGTTTCCACTAGCATTGAACTTAATTGTCTCTGTTGCTATGCCGAGAAGATGCTTTTATTGCTTTCCTTGGCTAATTGCTGACGCCTCAGATATTTCAACTGGGATTTATTTTTCAGAGATGAGCCAAATTCCTGCATTTGATTGGCCGCTTCTGTGCGGATATTTGTTTCTATATTCAGGCCCCTGAAGATTGTGCTCTTTCGATATCAAGCGTTATTTGTCACCATGAAACTGAGCACCTGTCTTCTCTTGAGGTTCTGAATTTGTCATCTTGTGACTTGGTTTTTTAATTAATTATATATGATATACTAATGGTTTGCGGTTGTTGCTTTACAGACATCGTACTTAAACTTGTCTGATTCCACTTTTAAGGTACTCTTTATTTTATAAAGGATCAATTCTCTCTCTTTTTTTTATAAGAAAATTCTTCCCTGAAGGTTTAGATTTAGTGTTTATGCAATCGTTTTATGATAATTTGACTCTGATTAAAGTAATCTCATTCTTGTCACGTATCTCTATTAGTGTCAGCGACACAATGCTCTGACGATTTTGTTCCTGGTCATGCTCTCTGGTCATTTGTGAAATTTGAACTGAACTTAGGAATAGCAAATGCCCCGTATTTCAATTGCACCATTTAAATGGATGGCTCTTACGTTAAACGATATCTCATTCACACTTGAAATTGCTAAGCAGGGGCTTATATGCTTTTAATTAATCGATCTGACATGATGTTTTCATTTTTTTCACTTGCATAATTTATTGGACTAGTTTATTACTTGCTTCAGTCTTGTATGGAAGAAAAGCTTTACTTGGGTACAAATCTGTGGCTTTACCCTTACCCGTGTTGAGATTTTAAGCTCGGGAGTGACAATTGCAGGATCTTTGGAGGAAGCTTCCAGTCACTCGTACACTATTTCCGTGGCACAACACTCTGCAGTTCAGTTTGACAAAAGACATCACGAAAGAGCTTGGCATTGGAAAGTGAACATGCACCCCAGAAAAAGAAAGACTGGTGTTTCCTGGAAGTCAGTTGTGTGGACAAGTACCTTGTGTTATTCACTATGTAACAGGAGCAAGATGGCTAGCTGTTCCAGGGATTGAATTTCTGTTCTCATTCATTTGCTGCATGAATTACCTCCTCCATCTTTGAGACTCTGCCTGGGATAGGGGCATTGTACTGTAATTCTTTTAAATACGATTCTGTATAGCAGTAAAAATTTATGGTCTTGAAAATTTCTTTTTCATTTTCATTCACGGACCGCATGAAGCGGCTTTGTTGTCGTGGAAAGCAGGAAGAGAAAAATTTGGTTGCAGGGACGTGTCCCCATTGTTGGAGTCTCCTGAGACCCTGCCTATGACACAATTATTTGGCTTTCTGTTAATCTCTTTATATGCGATTAATATTCGTGTTATATTCCGCGGTAGGAAGTGGGATCATAAAAGGTTTTTTTACCGTTGCATCTTAAATTATGACGATATTTTTTAAGCCATTTTGCAAAATTATGAAGATGGCATAAAATTGAAAATGACGGAGACGATAATTGATCTGTGGTTATGCAGAAAAAAAACTCGTAGTGATATAAAATAGTAGTGGTTAGCTTGGCGTTTACGTCCAATGGTGAAGTGGTTGGAAGCAAATTTTTTAATAATTTATTTAAAGATTTGGTTATTAACAGATGATAACAATATAATGTGAATTATATAACAAATTTTATTTCTGTTTGGGTTATGTTAAAGTTACATTGTATATAGGTTGAGATAAAATTCTTCTTACATATTTACTCCAGTTTGCTTAAAACTACTCTCCCAACGGATTCTCAAATATGCACAATAACCCACTCTAGGTTGCAAACTCTAATACGAAAATAATTGTTATCATTGCTAGAAAATTACACTATGATGATGATTAAATATTTACTATCAGATGGTATTTCATGATTTTGCCAATTTCGTGAATTATAATTGCAAGTATGCTCATTAATTGTCCATAAATAACATTGTCTTATTGATATATTTATTAATAAGTATCATAATCATGGGAAAAATTATAACTTCACCAATGATTATCTTTTTTATTTTTACTGGTTGGGTGAATAAGCACCCAAAAAGAGGTCATTAGGAATTTCAACGGACCACTGAAATGCTATTGAAACCAAAAAAACAAGTTTCCGTTGCCGGGAATCGAACCCGAGTCTCCTGGGTGAAAGCCAGATATCCTAACCACTGGACGACAACGGATTCTTGTAAAGGATGCTACTTTTGTATTTTAATATTCTTCTTTTACAATGATATGCCGCCAAACGCACTCCTCTCACCTTATCGTTTCCCTGACCCCAGTTTTTAATTCACGATTAGGGCTTTTCTCTTTGGCGAACCCGCCTTCTATATACCTTCTGATCGGCCTATCTATACTTTGGATACTCCTGCGCTTCGCTTAATAATTGAAAATCACTCTCAGATCACTTGCTTCACATGATTGCTCCACCTGCATTTTGCGTTTGGTGTGCTTTCACTGAAATCTTTTCTGTTTGCAAATATACTATGCCTATTACGCCTTCCTCTCCTTCCTGTCTCTGGAATGATGCAGCTTAGCCAAATCAGATATTCCTGTGCTCCATGAAGCATCATCTCTTAAAGCTTGCACCGTTCGCGTGCTATATATAAGGCACGCGGATCGTGCAAGCATCGGTTGATGTTCTCTGTGTTGAAGCGCAGTTTTGTGATGATAAACGAAGAGATTGGTTGCTTTCTGACCAGAATAATTCCCTTTTCTTAAAAGAGAGGAAGCTGAGTTGGTGGGGGTGTACCTCTTAGGGCAAAGTTAACACCTTTCATATATTTTCTTTCC
Source organism: Vachellia pachyceras (assembly GCA_025593235.1). Lineage (NCBI taxonomy): Eukaryota > Viridiplantae > Streptophyta > Magnoliopsida > Fabales > Fabaceae > Vachellia > Vachellia pachyceras. Next base: position 4,736 of record JANTPZ010134959.1, read on the forward strand.
TGTCAAGTTCTGAACTTCTGATTCATAGCTGAAATGGCTGGAAATTGGCAAAAAAATTTTTGTAAAACACAACATTTTAGCTCTGACAATATGTGTGTGGCAACTGTGCTGGACCTTTCTTTCCTTCCTCCTTATTTGATTGATGATTTTTAAGAGTCAAGAGAAGAGAATAATAGAACATATTTTTCTTTGATGCATTACAACTGTAGATGCGAAAGTGGAAGTGAAATTTATGTGTTGTCTTGTTTTGGTGTAATGGAATCGAGTTCTTAAGAGAAAATCCGACTCTATCAAAATGGTCGAAACCCGATTACTTCATGAGGCTTGAGACTGTGTTGAGCTTCTACGAAACTGTAAATTTTTTTTAACAATCCTGCCTTTATTTATGCCGACGTACCTGACCCAGCATTGACTTAGATTTATCAAAAAAAAAAAAAAGCTTCACATGGTCGGAAAATCATCAGGTTACTGTGTTTCTTTTATTTGTAAGAATGGTCTTCTGTTATGAGTGTTATATACTGTATAGCATATGCATACGCTCCAGCATTCTGTGAAGAGTTTGTGCCGCTCCAGCTTATAAGGAGCATTCATGTGATGTTTAACCAGGCAATGCATTGGATGGTATATTTTCAGTCTGACCTCTCATGGCCATGGTAAGGGGCAGTGGGGATAGGTAAGGCAAATTGGTCATTTATCACTGCCTTCAAATTTCTTTCAAGATGCAATAACTGGATCGTAGCCCCATGGCCCTGTAAAATGCAAGATTTGATCCAGAAACTTCTTTTTTCTTGCCTCACTAACTCGAGTGTTTCTTTGCGAAACCTCTAAAAGCATATTAGAAAAATTACTTTCAGGCAGAGTGAAATAAAATTTCTTTGACATGTTTATTTGAAATTCTGTAAAATTATTTAAAATAATTTAATACCTACACTTACTTAGAAGGCGGATTAAATTATTTCTTTGACCGTGATTTTGAGCATTGGGTGGATGACATGGAAATGGCGGATCTTGGGTGCTCAGGCCCATACTTTACCTGGCGACTTAAAGGTAGTGAAAGTAGAATTGACAGATTCTTTGGCAACATTAACTTCATCGAGCAATTTCCCCAGGCAACGATTACTCATTTACCGTTTCTCAAATCGGACCATCGGCCTTTACTTCTTTGGGTAGCAAATGAGACGCTTCAAAGAAGTGCCCAGGAAAGACCTTTTCTGTTTAATGCAGCGTGGGTATTACATGATGACTTCCCTCATATGGTTAAAAAAGTGTGGTAGACGGATAGGGATAGGGACTGGACAATAAATGTATCTTCCTTTATTTGTGCTGTAAATAAATGGAGTTATGATATCTTTGGCCACATTGGAAGGAAGAAGCGACATCTTTTGAATAGATTGGAAGGTTTAAATGCTTTAGTTCACTCCTGTTATAATTCTAATGCTTTAGAGAATTTGCAGAAACAGATATGGCACGAGTTAGAGGACATTCTTCTTCAAGAGGAACTACTACAAGCTCAAAAAGCAAAGAGTCAATGGTTTAAATTGGGAGATTGCAACACTAGATTCTTCCATGCTCGTGCTAATGGTAGAAGGAGGAGTAACAAGATTGAGGCTATTAAAAATGATGAAAATGAATGGGTTTACGAAGGTCAACAAATCAAAGCTCTAGCTCTATCATTTTACCAGAAGCTTTTTCAAGATAAGGGAGGCTACATGGGCCCTATAAAGTATTCTTTCTCTTACCCACAAATTGAAAGAGATCACTTGCAGGAGATAGGTGGACATGTTACCAATGAAGAAATTAAAAAGGCTATATTTAGTATGGGAGACCTTAAATCTCCAGGACCAGATGGATTAAATGCTTTATTTTCTCAGCATCAATGGGATACTATTGCTCCTTATGTTCTGTGTTTTATCTCTAATGCATTCATCAACCCTTCGAGTATTCAAGAGATAAATGGTACATCATTGGTTTTGATTCCGAAAAAAGATTAGCCGAAGGTAATCCAGGACTTCAGGCCTATAAGTTTGTGTAATGTTATTTATAAAGCAATTACTAAGGTAGTTGCTAATCGGATCAAGCAAATTCTTCCCGATATAATTGCTCCAAATCAATGTGGTCTTGTGCCAGGTCGCTTAAGTTCGGATAATATTGTAGTGGCACAAGAAGTGATTCATTCCATGAAGACCATGAAGGGTAAAAAGAGCTATATGGCTATAAAAATTGACTTGGAAAAGGCGTATGACAGGCTGAGATGGGACTTTATCATTGAGTGTCTCTAGGAAATTAACATTCCTCCCCATATTGTTGAACTTATTCAGCAATGCATCAGCACTCCTACCATGCAAGTGTTATGGGAAGGAAGTAGTACGGAAAAATTTACTCCTTCTCGCGGGATTAGACAAGGTGACCCAATTTCTCCCTATCTATTTGTTTTGTGTATTGAAAAGCTGGCCCATTTCATTCAGGAGGAAATACTCCATGGTCATTGGAGACCTATACGACTCACTAAGCACGGCCCTCGTATCTCCCATTTATTTTTTACGGATGATATGGTTATATTTGTGGAGGCTTCCATTGATAAGGTAGAAGTAATTAAAAGATGCTTGGCAAATTTTTGTCTAGTGTCAGGGCAAAAAGTTAGTATAAGCAAAACTAAAGTGTGCTTCTCCAAGAATGTTCACCACACGAGGGCTCAACAACTAAGTGATCTGTTGGGGGTTACTAGAACAAATGATCTTGGTAAATATCTGGGGGTGCCTTTACATCATGAACGGGTAAATAACCAGACTTACCATTTTGTGATTGATAAGGTAAAGCAGAGGCTTACTAATTGGAAGACACAGTCACTCTCATTTGCTGGCAGGAATACCTTAACGAAGGCTGTTATCTCCACTATACCGCTCTATTATATGCAAACTGCGGTCTTGCCTATGAGTACTTGTACATAATTAGAAAAACACATGAGGGGATTTCTTTAGGGATCTAATTTCGAAGGGAAGAAGATTCATTTAGTAGCTTGGGAGGATATCTGTAAAGAGAAGAGATGTGGTGGACTAGGTATGCGTCATTTGGCCTTGCATAACAAGGCCTTCATGATGAAAGCCGGCTGGGGCCTAGTTACTAATAAAGATGTTAGTGCAGGAAAAGATCAAGAGGGGGTGAATTGGTCTAATAAAATTTTAGAATTTAAAAACAAATTTAAAACAATATAGCTGAGAGATGAAGGAGAAGATGAACAAACGGATTTATCCTGGTTCGGTCCTTCTGACCTACGTGCAGTCCTCAGAGCACCTCTGAGCTTTGTAATCTACTAAATCAAACAAGTCAGGCACAACAGACTTTACAATGGAGAATCACACTCCCCCTTACTATACTTAATAAAACAGAGTCTCACACTCTCTGTTTTTCTCTTTGCTTTCAGACCAAATCTCAACCCAATATATTCAAGATCCCAACCTTGAAATTAACTCACAGATTTACAAAAGATTTTGCTCTAATAATCTCTCTCAAAGAGTAGATAGCAATAAATGAAGTTCAAGATGAGAATTGAATAATTCACAGAGAAACAGTTGAAAGGCTTTAATGCTCGTGAAGGATTGTTCTTTCTGCAATGAATGCTTGGTGCTTTTATAGATGAGAGAAATAAAATTTCCGTTAGATATATTTTATTTCCCATTATTCTCATCCACCAACTCTTCGTCTTCGCCATTAATGTTGCATTTAATGCTTTCTTATCAGCGTGGACGACGAAGGCTTGATTCATGCTATCTGTCTGTAAGTACAGCATTCTTCTCTTCCTATGATCCTGCATTTCAGCATTTATGAGGGTAGGTTAAGTTCAAACGTTGTTATACATGAATAAGGAAAGATATGGAGCAGGTGAAAAGCTGTCAGAGAGAGAAAATAGCCGTTGAGAAAATATACTCGAGTGTTTGATCTTAATACTCGAGTGTTAGTCAAGCATTTTGAATTTTGTGAAGTGATACTCGAGTGTTCTAAGTCAATGCTCGAGTTTTGCAAATACTTTTGAAGTTACTCGAGTGTTAACTGAGAGTATTGGAAAAGAGTTTGAAATTTGATGTGAATACTTGAGTGTTAAAATCTTTATACTCGAGTGTTGAGAATACTTTTCGTTGATACTCGAGTGTTCTGAAGAAAACTAGAAGTGAAATCACTTGAAATCTCTTAATACTCGAGTGTTGAAAAACTTAATACTTGAGTGTTGTCCATTACTCGAGTGTTTAGATGGAAGTGTTGAGTTTTTGAGAAAAAGAGGCTCGATACTCTAGTGTTCAGAAATCAACACTCGAGTGTTGTCAACACTTTCACCTAATACTCGAGTGTTATGCTTGAAGTGCTGTCTCTCATTTGAAAACTTTTGCTCAATACTCGAGTGTTGAAAACAAGCACTCGAGTGCTGACAACACTTCTTCTACAACACGAGTGTTTCACTTCAAGTTCAAGTATTTTGGCTCAATACTCGAGTGTTGTCAATACTTCCATTTGTAACTCGAGTGTTCTGCTTCAAGTGTTTGGTATTGGTTTGAAAAATAAGCCCGATACTCGAGTATTGCAACACAATACTTGAGTGTTGCCAATACTTCAACATCAATACTCGAGTTTCACATGGGAGTATTCTTTCAAAACACATTTTAACACCAATACTCGAGTTTTCAAAATGATCACTCGAGTGTTTGCAACACTTCATCATAGTACTCAAGTTTTCACTAAAAGTGTTGGATTTTAGAAACATTTTTAGCCTTCAATACTCGAGTATTGAAATCAATAACTTGAATATTGTCAACACTTTCAACGAAAACTCAGGTGTTGCTTGAAAGTATTGATTTTAAACTTATGAAAAACATTGATACTCGAGTATTCAAACACACAACTCGAGTATTCCTCAATATTTTCTTACAACATTGACAGAACTCAAGTATTTCATTAAAATCACATAATCAATAATAATTTAAGCTTTATAACTCTTGAAATCATTTTGTTATCATCAAAATAAGGCATCAACAAAAGAGTCTTCATGGGCCCAGGTTGTGAGGAGTAAATACAAATGTGGAAATGATCTACTACCAACTATTGATAAATCTAGACAAGGCTCCCAATTTTGGAAAGGATTGAAAAATAGTTGGGCTCAGGTTGAGAATGGTATTGAAAAAGTTATAAATCGCCATGGACAGGAAGATGTGTGCTAGAAGATGGAGAAGCATGGACAGTTCACTATAAAGTCTGCTTATCACATGTTAACTGAGCATGGAGAAATAGAGGATTCGATTTGGACTCGATTGTGGAAGATGAGGGTCCCACAAAGATACAAAATTTTTATGTGGTTAGCCCTTCAGGATAAGCTTTTGACTAACCATGCTAGACACCGTAGACACCTTAGTAGCTCTCCCATATGCCAATGGTGTGCTGAACATGCAGAAGACATGATCCATGTCTTGCGAGATTGCCCTGACACTCGCTTTGTATGGGATCGTTTAGTATATCCAAGAAAGAGGAGTAGGTTTTATGCTCTCGGGTTGCTTGAGTGGTGCGAGTGGAATCTTAAAGGAAAACATGGGCAACACGAACAACAATGGGAAGAGATGTTTAACGTTATTTGCTGGGCATTCTGGAAAAGGCAGAATGAACGAATCTTCAATAAGCATGAATCGCATAGGGAAAGTCTTATTGCTCAAGCTACAGGTATCCTTAGCAGCTTGGATCGTGCGCAGCAATCGTTCCCTCATTCTCTTGCTCTTTCTAACTTCAGAAACACTAGTGCTGAGGAGAACCCAGCGGATGTTAATGTCTGGGTAGATGGTGCGTTCTCGGCAAGAATGGGAGTAGTGGGAAGTGGTGGTATCATCAAAGGTAAGGATGGGCAATGTATTGAAGCTTTCATGTTCAGACCAGATAGGGGAGACATTCTAGCGGCAGAGCTGTGGGTTTGTATTCTTGGATTGAAGCAAGCTTGGGATCGTGGATTCAAACATGTTCGACTGCATAGTGATTGTGCCGAGATCTTGTCTGTGATTAATACTGAACAGGTTGAACGTCATAGTGAGGAGGGTCTGATTAGTGATTGCGCCAGATGCTTGCAAGAGACTGGCAAGTCCATATCCAGTTGATTGGAAGAGACAAGAATGAAGAGGCTGATCTCCTGACTAAGCGTGCTCCTAGTCTGCCAGTGGGGTTACACTTAATTCCAGTTCATCTTGTTCAAAGTTACATATTGGCTGCTCAAGTCTATTAGTTGTTTAGCTTTTTTGTCTTCCTTTGTATAAAAAAAGAAGGCGGATTAAATTTTCAACTTGGGGCTTATAAAGTTCTAGACAACTTTTATGCTGCTAAAATAATTTGCAACTTATCCCCTATTAACAAACTTTATACCGCAGACTACAAGGTTATTTGCGATCCCCTCATTTTCGGCAGCAATTCCCCTCTCGTACCTTCCCTTGCAGTGCGTCAGACTCGTGTAACAGCTGAAGAAGAATGAGGCTACTTAATGTGCTTGTTGGAAGTACTTAATTCTCATTCAAAAGTACATTTAACAGTGTTTTTTTGTAAAATGAAATAATTTTTTTTACATATTTATCTCGAATTACGTAAAAGTATTTTTCTACCGCTTTCTCAAACGGACCCAATGTTTACCAGTGTCATTTATATTGGACCCGTTTGAGAACACGGGAGAAGTATTTTTACGTAAGTCAAAATAAATGTGTAAAGAATATTACTTCGTTTTAAAAAAATACTGTTGAACGTGTATTTAGACTCTATGTAATCATTCCCAAACATAACCATTTTAAGTGAGAAGCTGTTATTAATTTTAAATTTTAAATAAAAATTCAATTATCGATTTTATTCTGATTATAAAATAAAGTCAAATAAAAAAAGTATGGAAATTATTTAGACTTTGGCTTAATTTTATTAATTATAGCAATTAATTAAAAGATGAAGCCACTGCATTGGCTTGTTTGTGTGGGCGTTAATAACATTCATGGGCTTGTTTGGGGAGGTCGTTTGCCTCCCCAAAATCCATTCATATGCTTACCGAGATAAAATTCCTCTCACATATTTACCTTGGAATCTTTGTCCGTTCTCCCAACAAACTATCCAAACAAACCCCATATAAGTTAAGATAAAACTCATTCAATATACTTATCTTTTAAATCTTAAATCACATTAAAAAATATCTTTTATAAAAGTTTCCTTTTTTTAACTGAATTCTAACAAGTTTTCCGCGTACCAACTAAATAATTGTGTTGGGTTTATTTGGCGGAGCGTTAAGAAAAATTAAATGTATATTTACCAGTATTTTTCTGTAAAACGAGATAATGTTCTTCACATATTTACCTCAATTTATATAAAAGTACTTCTCTATCACGTTTACATACACATTGTTAATTACGGTTTAAGTGACTACAGTCCTCAGCGTCAGTCAGCCACTAACAGCCGAAATCTCCCACTCTTCCCCTTTGGTTTGATGAATCTGATGGTTCTTATTTACTCACTTTTAGCACAATGGATCCATATCCTTTTTTTTTTTTTTTGGATTCGTGGGGGGCAAGTTTTCCTCCCTTTGTTTGAAGCATAATAATATTGCTCATACCTGTAAGACCAAATATACTTTCCTCCCCTCGATCGACATCTCATCATTTGGTAAGCCAAGATCCGTGCAGGGATGAAAATCTGTTAAAATTTAATCATTCGCCTACTTGTAATCACACTCGGAGTCTCCTGATTTTGATCATTCTCACTAACCCCTTTGCATCTCACCTCTCAATTTTTTCGCCAGTCTGTTAATCGATGGCAACGTCCATGGTTGAGGATAGCGACTTCGAAGATGACCAGTTGGCGTCGATGACCACCGACGACATCGTCAGAGCTTCCCGTCTACTCGACAATGAGATTCGAGTCCTGAAGGTATGATTTCCTCTCTCTGGTAAACTCTTTTCATTTGTATTTACTGTTAGCCTTTGTTCTGCTTCTGGTCGCCCTATCACGTAGCTGCTAGGGTTACCTATTGATTGTTTTCTTCAGTTTTAAATCAGATTTTTTCCCCATTCTTCCAAGTCTCGCGTTGAAATCTTCATATTCGCGGACATCATAATTTCGTTGATTTCGAATATTGATATTTTTTTACTCATATACTTTTCACCTTGCTACTGACGCAAAATGTTCACTTTCTATGTCCTGGTAAATAGATAACTGGTTCTTCTTTCTAAGCGGTCTGGTATAATTGATGTTAAGTTTCTGCTCTTGACTTGTATCGTTTGGGGATGAAGGAAGAGTCGCAGAGGACTAATCTGGAGTTGGAATCATACAAGGAGAAGATAAAAGAGAATCAGGAGAAAATCAAGCTCAATAAGCAATTGCCTTACCTTGTAGGAAATATTGTGGAGGTAGTTCACTGTTCTTACTCT
>JANTPZ010134961.1:0-12429 GCA_025593235.1 Vachellia pachyceras
CCTCTCAAGGTATTCACAAGCAAAAATGCAAAATCTCATATTTTCCTTTTTTCCTTTTGATGGTGTGCGATCAGATCATAGACTAACTCAAAAACAAAAAAAAATGTTGGGATTACTGAAGGTTTGAAGCAAAAGGCAAGTGGATTCTTCAACATCACCAGGTCATTGCTGAGTTCGAGGAGATCTTTGAAGAGAACAGACATACGCTAGCTGAAGGGGCCTTCAGAGAAGTCCTCAGATCCACCCAGGTAGTTTTCGAAAGCAGTTTCAAATGTTTTTCCCTCCTTGTTTTAGATAAATTGTCTTATTATCGTTTCTTGGTTGATGTAGGAAGCCATACTTTTATCACCATGGGTTGCCCTGGCTGTTCATCCCAGGCCTGGTGTTTACGAGTATCTGTGTGTGAATGTGCAATATAGGGCGCCGTAAGTTGCACCTACGGCGCCCTATCTTCAAATATAGGGCGCCGTAGGTCTAGCCTACAGTGCCTTTCATGATATAGGGTGCCGTAGGCCCTAACCTTTTACTCCCCTCACATACATGCCCCCGTTAGGAAGGGCGCCAATTGGGTTAAAAATAGGGCGTAAAAAAATACCTTTTGTAGTAGTGTTGCTATGGTTGTAACCTAACATCTCTATAAGAAGAACAATATGAATGGGTCATGAAGCATGCATGAAATGGACTAGAAGTAACAAGAAATGTTAGGGGAAACACCATGCATGTTTAAGGTGGATTCATGAACCAAAAAGGAGGTTTGGTGAATTTTTGGAAAAATTGGTTTTAAAAGTTAAAGGGTTCCAAAGGCCCTAAAAAACGAATATGTTTCAGGTGGGAATTAAAAATAGAAAATGAGCTCTAAATGAGCTGAAACTTTCCAGTAAAAAACTAAACATCCTAAACTTTAAAATTATATAAAGTTTGCAAAATTTGGATGTGTATTTTCAGAGATATGATTTTCCAAAGTTTGAGGTAAAATCTGGAAAAACTGGAATGAACCATTTCGGATAGTATGTGGTTTTCGAATAAACTGATTCAAATGGGCAAGTCTTTGGGCTAATGAGTATTTTTTCCCTATATTTCACTTAATAAGAAAAATTTAGAAATTTGAACCACTCAATTTCTATTTTTCTAGAATTAATTATGATTTTTCAAAGTTGGGTCAGAAATCTGAAAAATGGGCCAGTGAACAGTAACATCGTTTTTAAAGAAAAAGAAAAATTTTTAAGTTCACTAAAAAGGCCAACTTGAGTTATCAAAGGTTCAAGAGTGGTTCATAAGTGATCCAATAAGAGGATATAGGGGGAAAATAGGAGGTGTTACAATGTTCATCTTCCACATAAACATCTCAAAAGAGGAGGCCCTACAAGAGGCTAACACAATACTATGCCTCTTCCTCTCCCTCTTTTCCTTCACGTCTACTAGTATTGAGGCCCTCTCCTGAAAATGTTGAAACACAGATGAGACATGAAGTCCCAGTAACCAATAGATAATTTATCAAATATTCAGGTAGGGTTATAAGAGGTGAAGCAAGAATACGTTCATTAAAAGTATATTGATAATATTTATAAATCAAAAGAGTACTTGATCATCAAATAGATATCAAACGTAATAATGTACTCTAGATAAAGAAGTTGGGAGGATAACCAAGTTCCATTTGAATAAACTAGTAACCAAATGCATACCAACACAAAACCACACAATTTATACACAATTCCCTCCTCCAAACTCCTCCTTGTATCACCTGACGTGGACTCTAACCTATAATGATCGAAGACTTTGCTAGGGTCAACCATCAATATAAGGTTAATGAGACCCCTCTCAGCCGCCTACAACTGGGTCTAAGACTGGAAGGTGTCATCCTCTCTATGGCCACCCACAACTAGGTCTAAGACTCACAAGAGTTGACCATTCCTAAAGCCGCCCACAGCTGGGTCTAAGACTTGGAAGGTCTAATATATTGTCAACCATTATAATCAGTAGTGGGACTATTGCCATGGACTTTAAGATTTTATCATGTATATCACCTTCCAAGACTTCATCACAATCAAAGCCCCAACAATACAGTTATCATCCTTCCATAACATATATATTCTCATTTTCCATCACGTTCTAAATTATAATGAAATATCACATGATATAAAGAGTCATTAATATAAATCATGATCAAAATATGATCCACTTCACCAATGATTCATAAACATACAGAGCTTAGTTTCCAAAGGTAACTTCATGTTAATTTTACAAATTAATCACCATAAGAAATTTTAAATAAAGATAACACTTACAGTTCAAAAGATGTTTTCCAAAACATCTTAAACCCATGACAAGCTTATAAAATAAATTAAAAGTGGTTACCTTACGCGTAATCAATTATGCAATATCACAGTAAGCTAACCCCAAAGCTCAAGTCACCAAACACAATTAATCTACACAATTGATTAAATATCACATTAATATAATGTTAATAAAACAAGTACATATATACGTTTAAATAAAACTCATTTTCCACTACAATAGAGTATAGTTTTTACTACTGAAATTCGCATCCTTTTTTAAAAAAGGGAGTAAAAAATAAAGGCAGTGGCATTTTTGAAATTATAAGAACGGAGATGTACCTTTAGGCGCCCTATTTTCAAATATAGGACGTCGTAGGCCTAGCCTATGGCGCCTTTCACGATATAGGGCGTTGTATGCCCTAACTTTCTACTCCCTTCACATACACGCTCTCCTGAGAAAGGGCGTCAATTGAGTTAAAATAGGGCATAAAAAGTACTTTTTATAGTAGTAATCTTTCCAAATTTTAAGTTCTCCAACAATTGTCCACCTAGAACCATAATAAAAATCATTTTCTATCCAAATTTTAAGTTCTCCAACAATGACCACCTAGAACCATAATTCAAATTCTTTATTTCAATCTCCTTTCTATTAACTAATAGTTCTATTACACTTTTTAAAATTAGAACCAATATACCAAAAATCCCTAAAAATTATAATCTGTAAATCCTCAAATATCATATAAATCAAATATCCTCAAACACTTATTAAAATCTCAATTTTGTTTCTTCCATAAATCATGTCTCATCCAATTAATCACTAAAAATATTTATATTTTCTCAATGTATCCAAATATACCAAATACAACACTTAAAGTTTCACGAAAAATTCCTAATATACATATTTCATCACCAACTTTGAATCTCATCCATTTAAAAATTATTATAGGCTCTAATGAACTAAAATAAATTGTAAAACTCAAACTCAGTTGGTACAAATATCCTATATACCCAAAAATAAACAGATTCTCAAAAAAATTATTTAAAATTCTCAAATCAACCCATAACAAAAGTGAACCACTTAAATTATTAATAGCACCCCCAACATCTAAACTAAATTTCTTAATAGGATTTTAATTAGATAAATAATCAGAAATAGCAATATTGAGTCTAATTGAAAGAAAAATAGTTATAAAATAATAAAATGACTAAATCAAAAATATAAACTGATCAAAACTACCTATTAACGTCCATCTTCATTCTTATTCTCTTATATTGTCAAAGCTCAAAACTTCTTAAAGCCCTAACTCTAAAAATTTCGTCTAATCAGAACAAAGTTACTACCATATAAAAGAGAAAAACTCATAGAACAATTTTCATGAAGGAAGTGTAGTGATTAGAGGTAATTTTGCTTACCAAAATAAGCTCCAAGATGGTAATAATGGCGGACGGAACGAAACTGAGACAAAAACGTGAAAATGTCGAATTTCTCTGGCATGTTTAAATAAATTTTTGGCGAAAATGACACATTTTGACCCAAAAGATTAAAATATAGCAAAATGACCCCTTTTAATTTTTTTTATTTTTTAATAATCTATTTTAAATTCCAAAAATTATATTTAAGTAAGTCTATCTTACTTAAATAATATAATAATAAATTTTAATTATCATCAAATAAATATTTTCTAATGACAATTTTAAAATATATTAAATTTTAGGATATTACATTTGGAGAAGGAAGGAAATGAAGCACAGTACAGAGGATATTAGGTGGGGGCAGGTGAAAGGACAATTTTGCCCTCCTATGCTTTTTCACTTTGTAATACAGTCCTTTTTGTAAAGGATATTACAAGAACTGACAAAGTATACATGCAGTATCCACTCAAAAAAAAAAAGTATACATGTAGTACTATGGCAAGCGTCTTAGCTCGCTCACAGCCTAAATCATTTGGGAAGAAGGCGAAGTGAACAACCGGGGATATTAGTTATCGGGCGATAAACGCCCTGACAAACGTAGTCAAACCCTCATCGCCTAAATAAGGGCTAAAAGATTACCATATCCTAGCAGCATGACCGAAAGAAGAAACTCGGACACGTGAATAAAGCGATAGACCTGCCACTTCCCCCAAAGCTTGAAGAGTACAACTTCTCAGTCAACACTGGAGAACTTGTTCAGGCCCTCACAAGCAGGCGATGGAGTAAAGTGACCCTCAAAGATCAAGAAGCCTGTGGACCAGAGGGACAAATCCAAATAGTGCGACTTCCATGACGACTATGGACATCGTACCATAGACAGCATCGCCATGCTGCTTGAGTTTGTAGAACAACTACCTAACCCATATGTTGAAAAACGGGGGATCATATATGAACGACACGCAGGTAATAGTCCCAACTCCTGAGGGTCCCCCTCAAAACAGTAGAACTGTGAACAATATTATTGGGGGATCAAAGATCATCGTCTACACTTACTCAACAACCAAGTGATATACAAGAGCCCTATCTTAGGATCAAGCGACCTTCATATCTATCGCGTCTTCAGACCACAAGTGCTTCACATTTTCCACGAAAGAAATAGCATGATTGGATTAACCCCATGATGATGCGCTGGTAATTTCCATCTTCATTGGTAATTTCGATATTAAACATGTATTTGTAGATATAGGTAGTTCTATCAACATCATCTTCATGAGATGGACATTGAGTCTCAAATAATTTTTCCCTGTGAGCATTAGTCTTCAACAATGGTGCTCTTGATAGTATAGTGGGGGAGATAATCCTCTTGACGTTCATAGCCGTATTGAATGTTGCAATGAAGTACCAAGTGATGGATTACCCGTCATCATATAACACCTTGCTGGGATGACCTTGAATACATCAAATGAAAGCTGTCTTGTTTACCCTTCAACAAATAGTTTAATTTTGCACACCCTGGGGAGTGAGATGGATTGTTGGGGACTAGAAGGCCTCACGAGAGTGCTGTTGGGCGTCGTTGAAGTCCTCCAAGGATACGTTGGCATAACAATCACAATAACTCATAACAGGAGACACAAAGGACGCCTCAATGGAAGAAGAGCTAAAGATTGTCACCCTTGATGATGATAAACTCGAGCATGTAGTTCATCTAGGTGCCGAGTTGTCTCCAACATTGAGAGGTACGGTTCTAACCTTTCCATCAAATAACAAAAAACTACTTTACATGGTCACACGTAGAAATGACGAGGATAGACCCCAGCATCATGACTAACCAACATTGAGAGAAACCATATCATTAATGAAGAAAACCAGAAGCTAATCAATACATGTTTTGTTCATAAGGTGAAGTACCCTTACTGGTTAGCCAACATGGTCGTTGTTCCCAAAAAGAACGGTAAACATAGGCTGTGCATTGACTTCACTAATCTGGACAAGGCATGCCCGAAGGGTTCTTTCCCTCCCCCCCATATGGATTCATTAGTTGATGCTATGTCCAACCATGAGCTTCTGACCTTCATGGAGGCATTCTCTAGGTATAACCAAATTTTGATGCACCGGAAAGATCAAGCACCTATTATTTTTTTATTTTTTAATAACTAAGGGGTATAGAGGTAATTTACCCCAATTTCTAAAGAGTTAGATAACTTGATTAAAGATATATTAATTTTAATGATACAAATTAAAATTTGAGTAATTCAAACATTTTTATTAGGATTTTCCATATTTTTTATTTTTCTACGGCTAGTTGGGGTAAGCTGGTAAAATACTTTTTGTAAAAAAAACACATATTATATACATTAGGAATAATTACATTCAAATTATACGAGAGAGAATAAAATCATTTATCTTAAATTGTTAATAAAAGAAAACTTTCATGAATAATAAAACTTTGTTAACCTTGTACTATTTTAAATTTGAACCCTTCATATACCCTTATATAAACTTATTTTTAATAGAATTTATCCTATCTATTATCATTTCTTTTTTAAAATTAAGCATTATATAAAAATATTATAAATATGATAATTCCTTATTTTCATGAGGCTTGGAAAGAGATGTGTGTGAACCGTTAAAAAAGTTGAGAGGAGAGCGAGAATTTGGAAGAAAGAGGGAGAGAATCATGGGAAAATTGAGAGGAAAATGATGTGATCCATAGTTGCATTAAGGTATAACTCACCAAGATATAAAGTTCAGTAGTTAGTCGGTTAGTCCAAACGGCTTTGTATAATCTTTTCCCGCTCTATTCTAACTCTTCTTCCTTTCCATATCCAAGAACCAAGATTCCAAAAAGCAATTGCTTCCTTCACTCCAATCTTGACTAGTCTTCCCAAGATTGCGAATTCCGAATCCCTATTTCCCTCTGCCGAGAGTATGGCGGGCAGAAGCGACGATTCGTCTCTGCCAAACGAGATTATCACCAACATTCTCATGAGGCTTCCTGTGAAATCCATCGTTCGAATGCGATGTGCGTGTAAGCTATGGAAAAATCTCTTCAAGACCCCATCCTTCATCACTGAGCACCTGAGACACTCTGATTGTAAGAACGCTTTTCTTCTTCTCCATGAATTCGACTTCGAACATGAGAGTTCGTCCTTCCGTTTGCTTAATCGTAAGTTGGAAACCGAAGAAGTTCTTCCCATTCCCTCCATCGATCACATCAGAGGACATAGGTGGCGTATCGTTGGTTCCTGCAATGGCCTGCTTTGTGTCTTAGTCGAAGACTGTGAAGAGAAGAATCCTACTTCACTTTTTCTGTGGAACCCAGCGATTAGAGAGGTCAGAGAAGTACCCTACGCATATGGTCGCTATCAGTGGTTATGCTACATAGGCTTTGGGTTCAGTAGTGTCATTAATGATTATAAGATAGTGATATTTTTTAATAAAACGTTCACTGAAGATGGTGAAATCGATGGTTGTATTGAAGTTTATTCATTAAGCACAGATTCATGGAGGGAACTAGAATTTGGGCCTTTAGGGGGCGCATTAGATGATTTACTTAAAGTTTTACCTGAGTCTCAAGCTGTCAGTGTTGATGGAACTATTTTTTGGTTGGTTCGAAATAAGATAGTTTCGTTCGACATTGCAACGGAAGTTTTTACTGTAAGACCAATACCATATGAAGATGGCATTTATCTAATTGGGCTTGGTGTGTACGACAACAAACTTGCATGTCATTTCGGGGTGGTTGAAAAGGAATCTGGACATGATTCCATCTGTGTATGGGTGATGGAGGAGGTTGCTAGTGAATCTGGGAAGATTTTGAAATGTACTAAGGAATATAGGACGAAACAAATGCCAGACGATGTTTTACTTACAGATACTTTGTGTATTTGGAGGAATGAAATAGTCTGCTTTGGCCATAAAGAGATTGAGACGGGGGATGACCTAAATGGTGTTATTTATCTGTTCGATCTCGTTACTAATGGAATGAGGAAGTTCCAGTGTTCATCATCCGACTCCGATGGGTGTTATGTCGTTAACTATGAGAAGAGCCTTGTGTCTGTTTGGAGCACCCAAGATGAATAGTCTGACTCTGAAATATGTGATCATTTGTACGTTTTAGATTTCTTTTGTCACAGTGGTGGAAATTGATTCACAAAACCTGTTAATGCTTTTGGTTTTGTCTACGGTACTTGAAGCCCTTTTAATATGAGATCTGTAATGTAGAAATTCAATACTGATTCTTTCAAACTTTATTTTAGCATCTGTGTGCCATCATATGTTCGAATATACAGTTTAGCTGCTGCTATATAAATTTGTTAGGTTCTATCATTGATATATCTTTCTTATAAATTTGAAAACACTCTAGGAGACTTCCTCTTTATATTTTAGTTCACTTTACTTAGCCTTTTGCAAATTCATATGTTAACAAGTTTTCATCTTTTTTTTTTTTCAAAAAAAATATTTTTTGATTAATATTTAATTGACGTAAATAATCCGGGCTTGAACTTTAATATATTGATGATTCTAAAACAACCTTACCATGTGAGTTTTTGCCTCGTTGAAACTATTTGAATATAGTGAGAATACATTTAATAATTAAATAAAGAAGGTTAGGAGTTTAACATGATAATAGTAGCTATCAATTTTTTTAAAAATGTTATATATAAACTTAGAATCAATTTAATATATAATTTTATAATTAATTTACAAATAATTTTTTATAAACATATTTCACAATAAATATTTTAACTTTTTAAAATTTAATTGATCTTAACATAACTGTATTGAGTTAGAAATAAGAGAGAATTGAGGAATAAGATCTCCATCATGCGGTAGGTCTACATATCATGGAAGGTCATGCATAATGTGAAATATCAGTTGTATTTACATTTTCTAGAAATTTTATTCAATTAAATTTCCATGTAACTGAGCTTTCATATAATA
Organism: Vachellia pachyceras; assembly: GCA_025593235.1. Classification (NCBI taxonomy): domain Eukaryota; kingdom Viridiplantae; phylum Streptophyta; class Magnoliopsida; order Fabales; family Fabaceae; genus Vachellia; species Vachellia pachyceras. The sequence continues at coordinate 8,634 of JANTPZ010134961.1, forward strand.
TAACTAATCTTTCATGATATACAACAGAACATCCACGTTATACAAATGTAGTTGGCCTTCCACATTATGTAGGTTCTATTCTCCAATTAATTTATCAATGGAAGATTTTTCCCCAATACTCCTTAAAAATAATTCTGAATTCTATTGATATAAAATATAATATATTATTTTACCAAAATATATAATATGCGATATTATATTAAAGTACATATTTTATTTTTTAAATTTACATTAAATTTTAATTTAGTTTTTTAAATTTAAAAAGTACATGTTTAGTTCTTTTATATTAACGTTGTTAATTTATTTTAATGGAAAACAGTAACTCAATAAATTGAAATATTAATTTAGCATTAAATACTAATAAAATATGCTTAAAGTTTAATTATTTAATATAATCATTTTTATATTTTAAAACTTAATCACGTTTTGTGATCGTTTGACTGTAGAATCACCGATTAAATTTCTTAAATCAACATTTTCCGTGAAATAAAATTAATTGTGTTAAAGTAAAAGAACTTAAAGTACATTTTTTTAAAAATTTGAAAGACTAAACTAAAACTTGATATGAATTTAAAAGATTAAATCTATACTTTATAATTTATAAGAAGCTTTATTACACAAATGAGGGTGCCTTGTATATATTAATTATTTAAAGTTTAATAGGTAAAGTAGCAAATATAATCTCGATCTTATTCCTCAAGTGTACATTATTAATTTTTTGTGCAATTTTATCCCTTATTTTTTTAATTTGGTACAATTTCATCCCTCCATTTAACTTTTAACTAATTCTTTTAGGAAAAATTAATCTTTAGTCCCCAACTTTTAACTTTCTTATAATTATTCCCTCAAACTATTTTGTGAAATCAAAGTAATAAAAAAAGAGCTTCTAAGCCCCCTCAATAAATTTTCATGAGGATTCCAAAAATTAAATTTATTTACAATAACTTATCCATTTAGGATCAGAAATGTCACATGCATATTCTTTTAGAGCTAGTTACAATAAAAATTTTTCACTATATCAGAATTTCATGTAAACAATATCTTTGGCTCTATTTTTTATGAGAATTCCAGAAATTAAATTAATTTTTAAAATTTAATTATTTATTCTTATGGATGAATTTTGAATGGATCTAGCTTTTGTAACCTAGATGAATGCATTCTGAAAAATTAATTTGATTCCTCATGAAAAATTGAGTGTTAAAGGTTGTTTCCATGAAATTCTAATACAATAAGAAATTTTCATTCTTCTAACTCTACACTAACCTTAAATGGATGAATTATGTAAATAACTTAATTTTCCCTAAAAGTTAAGGGGATGGATGCAATTGTGCTAAATTTAAAAAATAAGAGACAAAATTGCACCCAAAAAAAATATTAGAGTGTTGGATGCATATGAGAAATAAGATCATTGTTATATTTGCTATTTTGCCCAAGTTTAAAATTTCAATACTTTTAATAAATGAAAACTTTTTTTCTCTTAAGTAGTGAAGCTTAATTAAAAAAATTTTACTTAGTCTTTATTTTGCTAATTGATGCTCTCCACAGTCTGAAGTCTTAAATGTAATACTCCATCTCACCTTTAATATAAAAGTCAACTGAATTTTTTAGTAGAGATTAAGGAAGTTAGTCTATTGGCATATTGATTACTTTTATCCAACCTAATTTTTCAGACTTATAAATTGATATATAATCTAATGATATAAATTAAGATTCAAAAAATCAGACTGGACATTGAGGTAAGTGAGATAGTGGCTCAAGTGTTGATGGTTCAGATTGAAGTCAAACAGGAGTAAGATCTATAATATTAAAATAATATAATTTAATAGATTATATTTTATTTTTAAAAATTAATAGGTAAAACCTAGAAGATTATTTTATTTTACCCATGTTTTGAATTTTTAGTATTTAATTAAATATAAATTATAAAAAAATTGAAATAAAATAATTAATTCTATCTTATATCATTAATTATAAGTAAATTTGTTCATATAGAAAATAGAAAATTAAAAGTTAGTTTTGTTACCATATTTTTTTAAAAAAAATTAATGAACCACATCATCCCCACTCTAGTTCTTTTTTCAATGTTTCTTGTACCATCGGTCCAACAGTTTGACTAGGTAAAAAACCGTCTAACTGGGTCTTTGGTTCAAAACCGTTAGGACCAGACCAACTGCCGGTTCGTTGGTTTCTAACCTGAATCGATCTGTTCGGTCCGGTCCCTTTTTTTTTTTTACTATAATATAAATAAGTATTTCAAAATATATATTATAATTAAATAATTTATTTAGTATTTTAATCTCTCAAAAAATCAAATGACAAATTTATTTTGAGGACATGAGGTAATAGCTAATAGAGCCATTTCTTTTGGTTTTAAACTTTAAAATCTTAATTTATTTTATCACTTGAAGTTACAATTTTTTAACCTCTTTTCATTAATTACACAAAATTAAAAAATTGTACCAAAAAGATATATTCAATACACACTGTTAGAAAATCACATATTAGTGAGGAAATTTAGCGACGACTTTGATATTCCTCTCTAAATAGCCTAATTAGCGAGGAATTTAGCGAGAATATTAAATTCCTTTCTAATATCTAAATTAGCGAGGAAAATTAGCGACGACTTAGATATCCCTCTCTAAAATACTCATTTAGCGAGGAGTTTAGCGAGGAATATTATATTCCTCTCTAATTTTCTAAATTAACGAGGAAAATTAGCGACGACTTAGATATTCCTCTCTAAATTATCTAATTAATTAGTAAAGAATATTATATTCTTCACTAATTTTACAAATTAGTGAGAAATTTTTTTACTGTAATATTAAATTATTCAAATATATTTTTATCATGAAATTTTTAAGGGATAAAAAAAATTATTATATCAATCTATCTTATAAATCTATTCCACTAAATTACTATTCACAGTAAATAAATTCAAATTTCAAAACTCCCTCCATGAATTTTCATTCACGCTCTTGAAGACCGCCACTTCACATCCTCCCATATCTCACAGAGGCTCTCTCTCGTTTCAAATGTGGAAACCCTCCGCTTCTCTCTCACTACTTCATCCAATCGGATAAAATACAGGTCCTTCGCGATCGAGCTGCTCTGCTCTTCAACAATGGCGTCCTTCTGCAACGTCGTCATGGCTATCAGTTGCGACAACAAATGGAGTATGGCTCTCTTCAATCAGCTTCTTTCTCCGCGTCACGGCGCTTCCATCCCACTGTAATGTTTCCCTCGTCATCTTCTGGTTCACACAGGCTACCAAATAATGTGCCCATATCCAAATTGTCCCTCAGATCTTTCGATGGCCTTTCTCCTCAAAACCCTCTGTTCTTTTCCAGTGCGTCCTCAGGTAGGAGAAGTCAATTTAACTTTGCTTCGTTATCTATTTATGGTCAATCTCAAGTGCGTGGTGATGTTTCTGATCCATTTCTCTTGGCTTATGCTTGACAACAAATGGAGTATGGCTCTCTTCAATCAGCTTTACCGTCCGGTCCTCCTCCTTCTTTCTCCGCGTCACGGCGCTTCCATCCCACTGTAATGTTTCCCTCGTCGATAATCTATTGCATCAATCCCTTATTTAGACAAGTAGTCTCTTACTTTACTCGAATGTTTTGGGTGTACAACAATGTTTCATTGCAGAGTTTACATAGCTGTTATGTGTTTATGTGAGTTGAATATCAGAATTTCAAGTGGAGAAATCCATCACATGAACTTCTGGCTCGAAGCTTCAATCAGAAGCTTTGTTGTTTGTTTGCCTTCTTGTTGATGTGGTGGTAGACAATTGGAT
>JANTPZ010134987.1:0-36767 GCA_025593235.1 Vachellia pachyceras
TACTGAAAGACCTTTATGCCCTTGATCTTTTATTAAATGACATATGGGTCCCTTCCTATAAGGTTTCCCATCCTCATATTGCTTCTAGGGCAAATATATTTAATTTTGGAATTCACACGGAACTCCGTGCCTGAACTTTCGGCCCTTAATCTTTCTTTCTTTTTGAGCTATCTACTTCTCGTCTCTAATTCATCATCTTAATCAACATATTAGCCTTTATTTCATTTAGCATAATAATTATGGATATTACACTGTAGCCACTAGGAGCCTCTAGAATCTCATCCTGAGACTTCTTTCCCTTCTTAGACTCTTTCTTCCGAGATGATGAAGCCAGGTGAGTGGGGTCTGGCTATGATGAAGTATCCACCATGAGTGTTTTATCCTTATCTTTCTCTCTCAAAATGGATTTTGAAGGCCCTGTTCTTAGTCTCCTAACCAGAGGGGTCTCTGTTTCTTCCTCAAAGGGTTTGGCAATACACACACGTTTAGAGGGAGTTTGAGATTTTGATTGGGATTCAAAGGGGGCTTTGGAATTTGATTTGGAAGACTTCCCTACAGTTACTTTGGTGCGAGCCATGGAGAAATTGGATCAAAGAGCACGAAAATGGAATTTTTGGCCGAAAAGAGAGTGACGACGTCGAGTAGTTTAGAGAGATGATTGGATGATGAAAAAGAGTTAATAATGATGGAATGTAGAGGGGTTTTTATGGGTTTGATGTGAATGAAAGGATACGATGGTTTCGAGCAGTTGTAACGGTTGAAAATGAAACGGATTGGAGAGAAATCGAGTTTGGAAAATAAAGGTTAGGGTTCGAGTTATGGTAGAAAAGGGGAGATATAGCTCGAGTGATGGAACTCGAGTTTTATAGTGCGAAAAGTGATTTCTCAGTTGTGAAACTCGAGTTTTAGTTACTCAGAACTTGAGTTTCGAGATGCAAAAATAACTCGAGTTTTAGTTAAGAACTCGAGTTTCGTGACTACCATATGAATAGACGCCTCAAAACTCGAGTTGTGCATTTATAGAACTCGAGTTTTAGGCATATGAAGGAAAAAAACGTACCTAAACTCGAGTTGTCAGCTCCCAGAACTCGAGTTACACAAACTTGAATCCCAGAACTTGAGTTTTCCCTTCCATTTCTTTGAAATAATGTTGAAACTCGAGTTGCCTCTTATCAGAACTCGAGTTTCAAGCCTATATGTCAGAACTCAAGTTTCTTTTTCCCATAACTTGAGTTTTTTTAATTTTGCTTCTTTGAACTTGTTTCTGGCACTTACACAGAAGCCTGCAAATTTCACTGCAAACACTCTAATGCTTAAGTTAGTATAATTAATCATCAAAACAATGGCAAATCAACATTACTTACAGTTCATTGGGATTCACCATTCCCAATTCTCTTCCGATGTTCATGAATTGCTCCCTGGCTAACAGTTTGGTGAAGATGTCTACAATTTGATGATGGGTTGGAATTAAAACCACTTTGATGTCTTTCCTTTGCACGTGATCTCGGATGAAGTGATGACGTATATCGATATGCTTTGTCCGAGAGTGATGCACAAGGTTCTTAGCCAAAATGATGGTGCTAGTGTTATCACAGAATATAGGGATTTCTGTGAAACTCATTCCCAAGTCTTGAAGTTGTTGCTTCATCCACAGCACTTGAGCACAACAACTTGCAGTAGCAATGTATTCAGCTTCTATTGACGATAGTGAAACTGTTGACTATTTCTTGCTGAACCAAGATACTAATGATCCTCCGAGAAATTGGCATTGATTACTCATTCTTTTTCTATCCGTTTTGTATCCGGCATGGTTCGAGTCTGAGTATGCAACTAATTGCTCATCTGTTCCTCTAGGATATCATATTCCAAGGTCAACTGTGCCAGTAAGATACTAAATATTCATTTCACATACTCGGCATGTGATTCCTTCGGTGCTACCTAATAGCGTGCACACATCCCAACGCTAAACTGAATATCTAGTCTACTAGCTGTGACGTAGAGTAATGGACCGATCATTCCTCTATATCGCTTGATGTTATAATCTTTGCCTTTGATGTTAGCATCAAGCAATGTCGTTGAGCTCATGGGAGTGTCTGAGCTTTTGCACTGATCCATTTCGAACTTCTTCAACAACTCCTTCAGGTACTTTATTTGACTAATGAAGATGATGTTCTTCCTTTGTTTGATTTGAAGTCCAAGGGAGAAGTTGAGCTCTCCTATCATTGACATTTGAAATTCAGCCTCCGTAATCTTAGCAAACTCTTGGCATAGATCATTGTTAGTTGCACTGAAAATGATATCATCAACATAAATTTGTACGATAAATTTGTACGATAACATATCAGATTTAGAAATCTTAAAAAAGCTGTATCAACCTTTCCTCTAGTGAAACCTTTCTCGATCAAGAAATTACTAAGTCTTTCATACCATTTTCTTGGTGCTTGTTTTAAACCATAAAGTGCTTTCTTAAGTTTAAAAACATGATCGGGCTTAGAGAAATCTTCAAAGCCTGGAGGTTGTTCAACATAAACTTCCTAAATAATAAATCCATTTAGAAAAGCACTTTTGACATCAATTTGAAAAAGTTTGAAATCCATTAAGCATTCAAAGGCAAGTAGAATAAGTATGGCTTCCAATCTTGCTACTGGAGCATACGTTTCCTCATAATCAATCCCTTCTTCTTGATTGTAGCTTTTGGCTACTAATCAAGCTTTGTTTCTGACAATGTTTCCATATTCGTCAAGTTTGTTTCTAAATACCCATTTAGTGCCTATGACCGGATGATCATTTGGACGAGGTACTAAGTCCCAAACTTGGTTTCTTTCAAATTCGTTTAGCTCTTCCTCCATCGCTATAATCCAATCATTGGTAGTCAAAGCTTCCTCAACATTTTTAGGCTCTACTTGTGAAATAAATGCTGAAAATTGAGCCTCATTTTGAAATCTTTTTCGTGTTCATACACCTTCATCCACTTCTCCAATCACTTAATCTAAAGGGTGATACGGATGTACTTCCACGCTCTTGGTTGAGGGGATTGAGAATGTTCAAAATCATTTGTTGGTTGATCATTGGTTGAACTATCCTTCTTTGCATTTTCAAAACCTTTTGAAATAATAATTTCTTCATCAAGATCAGGTTTCGCTTGAGATTCGGTTTCAATAGACACAACATGTACTGACTCTTCTACTACGCAAGTATGTTTGTTAAAAACTCTAAATTCTTTACTTCTATTAGATTAACCTAGGAATAAACCTTCATCAGATTTAGGATCGAATTTACTGATTTTCCTTGTCGTTGTTGTGGATGAAGCATTTGCTTCCAAATATGTGCAGGTGAGAAAGGTTTGGCTTCCTTCCCTTGAACAACTCGTAAGGAGTCTTTCCCATGGAAGTCCTGATGTAGACTCGGTTGGATATATAGCATGTCGTACTAATTGCGTCAGCCCATAAAACATGAGAGACTTTCATCTCAGTCATCATTGCTCGAGCCATATCAGCAAGTACTCGATTCTTTCACTCCACGATTCTATTTTGTTGAGGCGTTCTTGGAGCTGAGAAGTTGTGGTTGATACATTCTCTTTCATAGAAGGTTGCAAAATCACCATTCTTGAACTCTCCACCATGATCTGTTCTAATTCAAACAATAGACATACCCTTCTCATTCTGGACCTTTTTGGCAGAAGTAAAGAATAACTCAAAGGTTTCATTCTTTGACGCTAGAAATATGGTCCATGTAAATCTAGAGAAATCATCTACAATCACCAGAGTATAAAGATTTCCTCCTAGACTCTTTACTCTTATGGGACCCATTAAGCTCATGTAAAGTAGTTCAATGGGTCTTTTAGTGAAAATCTCTTTCTTTGATTTAAAAGAAGACTTGGTTTGTTTTCCCATTTGACAGGCATCACAAACTAAGTTATTTTTTAAATCAATTTTTGGAATCCCTTGAACTAATTCATTTTTGATTAATCGATGAAGCTGATTTGTATTAACATGTGCTAAACGTTTATGACATAAACGGCTCTCATCAGCCTGACTAATTAAAATAGAGTTAGAAAAAGCATTTTCTAAGTCAATGGTGTAACAATTATCATCCCTTGGAGCTCAGAGTTGGATGTTCAACTTTTCTTTGTTGATAGGTAGATCCTTCTTATTGATGATAAGACATTCTTACTAATCAAAGATTACCCAGTTATCTTTATCAGCACTCTGACTCATGCTTAGGAGATTGTGACACAACCCTTCCACGTGATAAACATCTTTGACCGGTGCTCCATTCGCATTACTCACTTCACTAACTCCAACAATTCTGCCAGATTGATTGCCTCCAAAACTTACTTTTCCTCCTTCTTTTTCCTTAAGGTTGACAAACTTACTTTTGTCACCTGTCATATGTCTTGAGCATCCACTATCGATATACCATTTGCTTGGTTTAAATGCTCTAAGATAAACCTGCAAAAGAATCATTTAGTTGATTTAGGTACCCAAGTCTTGTTGGGTCCTTTTGGGTTAGTGCTTGGTGCCTTTGGAACATAAGTTCCTTTAGGTACCCATTTATAAGTTCCAAGATCTTTCTTCTTCCTAAAATAACAAGATGCAATTCTATGTCCCTTTCTATTACAATAGTTGCAAAAAGAAAATGGTTCAGACGCATGCACAAATTTTTAGAAAAACTTTAGATAACTTTTGTTACCATTCTTCTTCTTTCCTTTGTGAAAATTGTTAGCTGGGTTGTAACCTATGCCACTACAATCATTAGTTACTCTTTGGGTTTTCAAAATGATTTGTAACATCTCACTGCCCTTAGTAAATCTTTCAAGAAATTTGTTTAACCTATCATTCTCAGTTTTTAAGATCTCGCATTTAGAATAAACAGGAGTAGTGGCATTTTTCTCAATTGGTTTTTCTAGTTCTCTAACCTTCTTTCTAAGAAATGATAATTCCTTTGCAAATTTCAACAATTCAAGATGCATTACATCATAATCTTCAAGTAATTTATCATAAGTGGGGTTAGTGAGAATTACCTCCTCTGTCTCTAAGTTTTCTTCTTCCTGAGCCACGAGACAAAGGTTTGCTTCTTCCTCTACTTCTCTTTCTTCGTCTGAGGTGCTGTAGCCCCAAATTCCAGAGACATATGCCTTTTTCTTCTTGAAGAATCTTGGTTTCTTTTTCTCCTTCTCTTTGTTCTAAACAGCAACTAGTGGACAGTCCGCCCTGACTGTCCTAGCTTGTTGCATTCGTAGCAAACAATTCTGCTTGATCCTCCTTTTAGTGGTCTTCGGTCTGTTGATCTTTTTGGTACATTCTTCTAAACTTGCGAACAACCATTGCAAGTTCTTCATCTTCTACACCTTCTTCTTCTTCCTCTGTTTCAGGCTCTTTTTCCTTTTCTTTTATAGATTTGAGTGCAAGCCCCTTTTTCTTCTTTTCTTTGATGTAGGATAATGCTTTCTTGAATTTTTGCTTGCTCTCATACTCTGCGAGGCTGCCAAACAATGCTGCCACTGAAGTCATTGACTCTCCTCGGGACTCTTCGATGGCTGTTACTTTTGCTTCCCACTTACAGGATAGCACATTGAGAATCTTTCTTACTTGGGAACGTTGATCATATGTTTTTCTGAGAACAGTGAGCTTGTTGATGTGGTGAGTATGCCGCATTTAGAATTCTTCAATTGTTTCTTCATCCCTCATTCTGAGTAAGTCATACTCAGTGGTGAGCATGTTTACTCTGCTTTCCTTTACCGCTTCAGCACATTTGTTTTGCGAAGGGCAGAGTGCAGACTTTGAAGAAATCATCTTCATTTAAAGCTGCTTGCAGCATTAATACAGCTTTTTTTATTTAACAGCATAATGTTTCCTATTTCAAAAATGTCCCATAAATCAAAGTCAGTGGCCATAATAAAGTTCTGGAACTTTATCTTCCAAAAGGAGAACTTCTGGCTGTTGAAAGCTGAAGGTTTAGTGATTGATGCTCTGTCGGTTATAACATGTTTGCCAAATCCTGCTATAATCACTCTTGAGATAGTTACATCCTTTAAACAAGAGACCTGCTTTGATACCAAATATTAGAATAGGATTTGACCAAGAGGGGCTGAATTGGTCACTTTTAAAAATTTAAAACTTAAACCATAGAAATTAAAACGAACTCACCAAGAGAGCAGAAGAAGAATGAACACAATAATTTATCTTGGTTCGGTCCTCTCTAATCTACGTTCAGTCTTTAGAGCTCCTTTGAGATTTACAATCCACTAACAACAATCAATCTGGCCTCACAAGCCTTTACAAACAAGAAGTCACACTCCCCCCACTATTTATAAGAGAACAGAGACCGTTACTCTCTATTTTTCTACAAACTCCAAGCCCAAAGATCTTAAGGCCCCGTCCTTGAGTTTCTCAATGAATACAAGAATGAATAACAAGATTGAACTCTCAGAAGAGTAGATATGCATATCACTGAAGCTAACAGAGTATTTTTGAATGTTACAGAAGACAGAAAGTGTAAGAAATAATATCGTTGTTAATCATCATCTTCTGTCTTCAATGCTTCTCTATTTATAGTTAAGCTCATTTAATGTGTCTGTTAGAGAAGATCAAATGTCCATTACTTTGATTGAATAGCCATTGTCTCTGGTTAGTGGGTATAATGAATGCTGTAATAAATGCATTCGTTTGACGTCGACGAAGTCTAAGAAGCTTTTGATTACTTCTCCTTTTCGAAGAACTTCACCAGATGAGCCTTTTCCTGTTTCATAAGTTAGTAAACTTGCATTTATGGTAGAAGGTAAGTTTTTAAAAACTTTGACATGAATAAGGAAGGATTTGGTAAAAGTGAAGCTCTATGTCAAACGCTGTTGTCAGATAAAGTTAAGACTCGAGTTGAAGGAATTTATGACTCGAGTTCTATCTCATGGGTTTACAGCAATCTGAAACGTTATGTGATAAAACTTCAAGTTTTCAAAGTGCCTATCTCGAGTTAAGAAAACTTTAATTTGGAAACTCGAGTTTATAATGAAATTTTTATAATGTAGTTTCAAAAATTTTTATTTGGAAACTTGAGTTCAGAATGCAAGTTATGAAATCATGTTGTGAAAATTGAGTTTTGAAAAGTGTGTGACTCGAGTTGATGAAACTTTAATGCTATAACTCAAGTTTATGTTGGAATTTTTTGGAAACTAGTTATGCAACACGAGTTATAAGCTTCAGTAAATAGAGTTTTATTGTACCAAAAAGCTTCCTCAGTAGTTCAAGGTCACGAAACTCGAGTTTTATAAACCTGAAACTCGAGTTGTTGCAACTTGAAGATGGAAACTTGAGTTTTCATTGAAAGTTTTGGGAAACTCGAGTTCTTTAATACTGCAACACGAGTTCTTGCTCATAAGGTTCCTAGAAATAGATTTTTAGGCATGCAACTCGAGTTCTAAAAAGGGTGTAACTCGAGTCATCACAACTTGAAGCTGGAAACTCGAGTTTTCCTTGAAAGTTTTCAAATTAAAGACATAGGACATGAGTTTTGAAACATCAAACTCGAGTTTCTGAATTGTAAAATAAATTTTCAAAGTTTTCAAACCATTTCTAAATCATGCCATGCAATTTTTGAATTATGATTTTGTTCTCATCAAAACAAGGTATCAACAGCTATTTCTCATATAAGAATAGAATTGGCCGCGGTGAAACTCAACTTTAGTCGTAGCACACTATACCCGAGAAGGTTTTTCTCTTGAAAATTCAAGTGTACCATGGAAAAAATGGAGATTTGTCGCGGCAAAAGTGCGAAAATTATGCAGAATGCAGATGACAACTAATGAATTCAAGTATGTTTCCTAAAATGCAATGCTATGATATAAACAAGTTTATTTTATACTATAACAACTAATGCAAAACAAACAAACAATAGCACAGTGGCATTTAGCTCCCTGGCAACGACGCCAATTTTTTATCCGACTAATTCGCAGATTATAAAATTTTGTCGTTTTCTAGCCTTGGAAATGGATCAAAAAATAATAATTGTGATTTCCAAGGATTGCACAGGGTGCAACCCTAGGGTCATTCTCTTCGAAGCAAATGCGTATCAATCGTTAATAGCTTGTGATTACGTTTGCGATGTGAATTGAAATAGTTTTTGGTTCAAAATTGCTATGCACAAAATGACTAAATTCAAAGTAAGGCTTGTTTTTTTGGTATTTGCTAATTAAGTGAAGAAGCAAAATAGGATTGGAGTGAAAAGGTGTTGGATAGTGGAATTCCTCTTGAAAATGTGTATGCCATCATAGTTCGCAAAATATTAGGGAAAATATTAGTTTTTTCACTAAGTTACGTAATAAAATCCCCCCAACAACTCACTAGGTCAGAAATTCCATGTACTGAACTCCATTCTATGAAATATTTTAAAAACACTTGGTGTGCGTACGGAAGTCAAAAGGTGCAAAATTCAACTCAATACAGCAATGCCTCTAAAATCAAGCACAACTAGGAAGATTAAAGATAACAATGAAGATTTCATTGAATAAGTAGAGATGAGACTTTATTCTACTATGTCAAACACAAAACAACTTCAATACACAAATAATCCAAGTTTGGCTCGACCGAGACCAAGTATCTAAGTAATAATTACAATGTTTAACTCAGAATCCAAGTAATCAATAACATAGATACAAATTGAAAATAAATACTCCCCTTTCGGCACTCTAAACTCATACCATCTTCATCCTCAAGAGGAAAGGAGATGCTTAGCCACTCATTCTATGCGAAAGCAAGCTCCGAATAGATGGTAGAAGGCACATGGTGGATTGATGGTGATAAGATAAGAGAAGCAGGATTTTGGATAGTAGAGAAGATGAGAGAAATGTGTGTGTTTTCTGCCTCATCTCTGCTTACCTCCTCTGAATCTTACACTAATTAGGTCTTCTTAACTATCCAAGGTTGGATCCAAGGAACTTGAGGTTTCACCGCGATGAACCTCTCCCGAAAGTCCTTTGTTGACTTGTATGACTTTGGCCACGGCAAACTTCTCCAAAGATGGTTTTCTCAAGTTCTTGTTTACAGTTCCTAAAATAAAATAGCAAAAATTTGAAGTATCATTTGCTTACGATTGAATTTAAGCACAGTTGTATCATAATTATGGCAAATGCACCTAAATTTCACTAATCCAAATAAATAACTCTAATTCTCAAATTAGGCACAAGAAGGGTAATGAATGGGCTAAAATTGGATCAAAAACTTTAAAAATTCAAGTACAACAGATGTATAAATAAAGCTCAATCAATGTCCTCTTTAGAAAGGGTGCCAATTAGGTTAAAAATAGGTTGTAAAAAGTATCTTTTGTAGCAGTGTGTGGGTAAGAGGATTGAGCCTCATCCTAGCCACGAGATGTTATAGAGGTAGCCTTCATTTTTCCTAGGAGTTAGTGCTACTGGTTGAGACACCATAATATTAATGTTCATTCGATGAAAATAACTCTTAGCAAATTTTGTTAGATATGATTAGTTTTAATGATGTCAAATATAAAAGAACAAAAAGTTTTACAATGCATATTGATTTGTTGATGCCATGTTTTGATGATAACAAAATGATTTCAGGAATTATGAAACTTGAATTATTGTTGATTAAGTGTTTATTTTGAAACACTCGAGTTCTGTGCTTCAGTGATCGAGTTTGAATGAAAGTATTTGGAATACTTGAGTGTTGTGGTTTGAAACTCGAGTATTGAACCTTGTTCATACGATAAAAATCAATACTTTTAGACAACACTCGAGTTACTGGTAAAAGTGGTGAGAATACTTCGAGAAATAAATGCTGATACTCGAGTATTGTAAGTTAAAATATTATGTGATTCAACACTTTGAGTGAAAAGTCAAGTATTAGGATGAAGTGTTGGCAACATTGTTAGACTGACTGTCACCCAAGAGGAGGGTGAATTGGGTGTCGTAAAATTTTTCTTTCCGAAACTCAGTTGATCGCAAAATTCAAATCACCAGTTAATCAAAAAACTGGAGGTTGAAAACAGATTACATTCGTGCAAAACAATATATGTTAATGAAGATGAAAGAATAGAAAGCACACAACAATTTATCCTGGTTCGGCCCTCTCTGACCTACATCCAGTCCCCAGATCACCTCTGTGATTTTCAATCCACTAGACCATCCAAGTTTTAACCAGGTACTTGGAAAACCATTACAATCACAATGTCAACACAGACACTTGTGAATTCCATTCAAGTTTGTCATGGTGGGTACTTGAAAAACATTTTAACATTCAAATTGAGTTATTTAACCATATCATCTTCCCATTTAAAAAGGATGCACAAATATAGTTGTAAATCAATATGCATTATAAAAATATTTGTCAAATCAATGTGGATATGAAAAACTTTTTGCTCTATTATATTTAACATCATCAAAACAAATCATATCTAACATTCTTCCCCTTTTTGATGATGACAAATCTTTCATGAAAATATGTATGAATATAATAGGAAATATGATAACACAACATATTTTCATGACTATTTCTCCCCCTTTGAAAGAATTTGAAACTTATTTTCCAATCATAATGGATAGACAAAGTTGAATTTTTGAAAGAATTTGAAACTTATTTTCCAAAAATGTGAATTTAAGTTGAAAAAGATGGAAGTCACCAATCAAAAATTGTACCAGCAATGCTTCACTTTAAAACTCTTGAAGATATCATGTTAAACATTGATTTATATGATGGAGAATTTTCCCAGGAGCAAAAATCATATGGTTGATATATTAGCCAAATGCCAACTTTGACACTTGCTCTCAGCAGAGTATTCAAGTCAAGATCTTGAGTAAAATACTCATATTGCTCACAAAAGATAATCAATTGTTAATGAATTTAAGTAATAAAAGGAGTATAGGTATGTAAGAATATTTAAGCACATACTCAATATCCAAATGACCTGGGTTCACATAAATCATATAAGGTTCAAATGCATTGAACCCTTTTCTTAGAAGGCACATTGAGAGTCACTGGGAAATCTAAATTGAAGAATTTGAAGCATTTTGACACATAAGATATGTTGACTTTCACGTTTGAAAATTTGATATTTGAATCAAAACATATTTATCTTTTGAAACATGTGTATACAGTGTGAAAACATGAATTTGAATTGTGCATTTGAAAATTTCAACAAGTAAAAATGATTATGCACAATTTTCACTTCTTAATCAATTAGAAATATGAAATATATTTTCAAAAACATAAGAAATATATTGCTATTGGAATGCAACAAGAATCATATATTCATTACCCAAATGAATTCATAACTTGAAATACAAGTTCGAGTAGATATTATTTGTTACCATATATTCTCTCCTTGTCGTGTCTTGCTTGATTTTAGTTGATCAAAGTTGATTTCCTTTCTTTTCTTATTCAGCACCAAAAGTTAAGATTTAGGATTCATATTCAACAAGGTACATGCTTATTTTCATGTAATCATAGCCTTGAGAAGCCTTTTATCATTCTGTACAATCATATCAACCCTTTTATTTTGTATCAAAAAAAAAATCAACCCTTTTCTCCCTATGATATTCAACTTCTCATGTGTCCACGTTATGTTAGCAACAATGACTCTAAAGCTCTCATATGATTAATCCATATAACTTTTGAGCAAAGAGATCATTTAAATTGAAAAGTTAAATTATTTTGAAAGCATAAGGTTCTTTTGAAATCATGATAATGCACTATGAAATTGAGATTTTGAATGTATGAAATCTCATTTCTGAAGCATGAGAAAAAATACATTATGCTCATGCTAAAAATAGAAGTTAACAAGTTTCAAATATCAGAACGCTTCAGCTTTAGAGTATAAATACGATGACAAGTTGAAGGTTTTTCCAAAACGAACAAGTCATAATACCGAAACTCGAGTTCTGCAATATCGAAACTCGAGTTCTGACTCTGACAAACTGAAACTTGAGTTTTGGATGGCCCGGAACTCAAGTTTTAACACTTCTTCTTGGAACTCAAGTTTTTCTTCAGGAAGCTCAAGAAACTTATCAAACTCGATTTTTATCTTCATGAAATGGTTTTGAGCATCCAAATAAAGTTTAGATGATTGGTAACTCAATGAAAAATGATATAATATCTATGTAAAAACATTTTAACATTCAAATTGAGTTATTTAACCACATCATCTTCCCATTTAAAAAGGATGCACAAATATAGTTGTAAATCAATATGCATTATAAAAATCTTTGTCAAATCAATGTGGATATGAAAAACTTTTGCTCTATTATATTTGACTTCATCAAAACTAATCATATCTAACATTATCCCTCTTTTTGATGATGACAAATCTTTTATGAAAATATGTATGAATATAATAGCAAATATGATAACACAACATATTTTCATGACTATTCACTCGAGTGCTATTGTTGAAACACTCGAGTATTGGTAATTAACATGTTTTAAACTGAAATGCTTTCAGGTGAAACTCGAGTATTGATGTTGAACTGTTAGCAATACTCGAGTATTATGTTTCAATACTCGAGTATTGAGCTATATTTTTAAAAACTATGCTTCACTTAATACAGAGTACTCGAGTTACAGATGGAAGTATTGGCAACACTCGAGTATTATGTTTGAATACTCGAGTATTGAGTTGTTTTTTAAGTCATAACACTTCACTTGAAGCATAACACTCGAGTTATGAATGAAGTATAGCTAACACTCGAGTGCTAGTTTGCAGCACTTAAGTATTGGGCAAAGTTTTTGAAACGTGGTACAATACTTCAAGCTGAACACTCGAGCATTTGATGAAAGTGTTGACAATACTCGAATATTGTTTTCTCCAATACTCGAGTATGGAGCTCTTTTTCTTTCAAAACCCAACACTTCCATTAAAACACTCGAGTAATGGTAGAAGAAGTGATAAAACTTGAGTATTATGTTTCCAACACTCGAGAATTATATTGTGACATCTCTAAAGATTTCACTTCAAGTTCACTTCTGAACACTCGAGTAGTAACTGAAAGTGTTCTTAACACTCGAGTACAAAATTCTTAACACTCAAGTATTTCTGTTTGAATTCAAAAACTTCTATAACACTCTTAGCAAACACTCAAATAATTTCAAAAGTGTTATAAAAACGGGAGCATTGAATCAAAACAGATTTTTAGAATCATATGAAGAGAAAAAGCTATCCACACGTATTATAGACAGATTATATGAATCAGTCGTCATTGCCAACATTCTTGAGATGCATTTAATGCAACATTAATGGCAAAGAAGAAGTAGTGGTTGATGAGAGTAATGGACATTAAAGTGTCTCTAACGGCATTTCATTACTTCTCATCTACAAAAGCACCAAGCATTCATTATAGAGACAACGACGAACATTTTAAGAGCATTTAAAGGTATTTATTATATTCTCTGTAAACATTTTAATATTCTCTTATGAGCTTCAGCATTAGCTATCTACTCTTTGAAAGAGTTTCTTTAAGCAACACTTACTATAAATTTGTGAGAAATTCAAGGTTGTGACCTTGAATCTATTGGGCCATGAATTGTCAGAAAATAGAGAGTGAGACTCTATTTTATTGCTTATTGTAAGGGGGAATGTGATTCTCCATTGTAAAGGCAGAGTTAGCCTTTTGTGTTGCTGATTAGTGGATTGAAAAGCTCATAGGTGCTCTTAGGAATGGACGTAGGATAGAAGGACCGAACCAATATAAATCTCCTGTGTTCATCCCTTCTTTACCTTGCTCAGTGAAATTATTTTAATCTTGTGGTTTTCAATATAATATTTAAATTAACCAATTCACCCCCTATTGGTCAAATCCTACACTAACATTTGGTATTAGAGCAGGTCTCTTATGGAAAGAACATAATAGTTTTAAGAGAGATCCATGGTAGGATTTGGCAAACATGTTAGGTGTGGCATCAGTCACTAGACCACCTGCATTCAACAGTCAAAAGTTTTCTTTCTGGAAAATAAAATTTCAGAACTTTATTTTGGCTACTGACTTTGATTTATGGGATGTTTTTGAAACAGGAAATATTGCCAATGAAAAAGGACAAAGATCAGCTGGTTCCCAAAACTAAAGCAGAATTTGATGAATAAGATAAGAAAAATATGTTGCTAAACAGAAAGGTTGTTTTAATGACATCAATTGAAGAATCTCATGGAGAATCAATGACATTTGTAGCAGCTCTGTTTGGTAGTCTTGCTAAATACAAGAGCAAGGAAAAATTCAAGAAAGAATTATCAAACATTGAAGAGAAGAAAAAGGGGCTGGCTCTTAAAACTATATAAGAGAAAGAGTCAGAAACTGAAGAAGAAGAAGAATAAGGTGATGTAGAAGATGAAGAACTCGCAATGGTAGTCAAAAAGTTCAGAAGAATGTATCACAAGGATCAACGCTTCAAAAGCCATTCAAAGGAGGATCAAGAAAAATAATATGCTATGAATGCAACAAGCCAGGTCATGTTAAAGTAGATTATCCTCAGCTTACAACTCAGAACATGGGAAAGAAAAGGACAAGAAGAAACCAAAATTCTTCAAAAATAAAAAGGCATATGTCTCAGGCATTTGGGGTGACAGCTCAGATGAAGAAGAAAGTGAAGCTGAAGAAGAAGCCAATCTGTGTCTTGTGGCCCAGGAAGAAGACTCAGAAATAGAGGAGGTAATTCTTGAACCCAGCTATTATGAGTTGGGCAATGATTATGATGAAATGCATTCTGAATTACTTAATTTTGCAAAAGAATTATCTTTTCTAAGAAAACGTGTTAAAGAACTTGAGAAACCTAATGAAACACCTATCATTAACAAAGGATGTTCAACCTATGATATTTTGAAAAATGAAAATGAACGCTTATCCAAAACTCTTGAAAAATTCACTTGAGGAAGTGGCATGTTTCAAGTTATCTTGAAAAAGTAGAGTGTTAAAATGACAAAAGTGGTATTAGATATTATCCTCAAAATGATTTCAAAATGGGGAATAAAAAGAAAGGCAACAGAAGCTATTTGAAATTCTTTCAAAAGTCTGTGCATTCATCTGAACCTTTTGCCTTCTACAATTACTGTAATAGAAAGGGGCATAAAACATCTTCATGTTATTTTAAAAGAAATAAAGTGTTAGGCACATACAAATGGGTACCAAAAGGAACTTATGTTCCTAAGGTACCAAACCCTAGCCCAAGAGGACCCAACAGAACTTGGGTACCTGAAACCGTCAAATGATTTTTTTTTGCAGGTTTGTCTTAAAGCATCCAAGGCTAGCAAATGGTATATTGACAGCGGATGCTCAAGACACATGATAGGTGATAAAACTAAGTTTGTCAACCTGAAAGCTAAGAATGGTGGAAAAGTAAGCTTTGGAGGAAATCAATCTAGAAGGATAGCTGGAATTGGAGAAGTCACAAATGTAAATGGAGTTCCTATCAAAGATGTGTATCATGTGGAGGGGCTTTGTCACAATCTTCTCAATGTGAGTCAAAGTGCCAACAAGTTAAACACAACTCCGAGCTCCTAGGGATGGTAATTGTTATACCATCGATTTAGAAAAGAATTTCACAAACTCCTACTTAATTAGTCAAGCTGAAGAAACTTAATTGTGGCATAAATGTTTGGCACATGTAAATATGCATTAACTTGACAAATTAATCACAAATGAATTAGTTCAAGAGGTTCCTAAACTAAAATTCAAAAAATGGGTAAACAGACAAAATCTTCTTTTAAATCAAAAACAGAAATTTCTTCGAAAAGACCTCTTGAACTA
Organism: Vachellia pachyceras; assembly: GCA_025593235.1. Classification (NCBI taxonomy): domain Eukaryota; kingdom Viridiplantae; phylum Streptophyta; class Magnoliopsida; order Fabales; family Fabaceae; genus Vachellia; species Vachellia pachyceras. The sequence continues at coordinate 15,743 of JANTPZ010134987.1, forward strand.
CTTCATATGGATTTGATGGGTCCTGTTAGAGTAAAAAGTCTTTGAGGAAATCTCTACTGGTTCAGGAACTTGAGAATAGTTCTCAAGCACGAAAGAAAGACTTATGTCCTTGATCAACCCATTCCTCATGAGCCTGCAGCCAATGCTCCCAGAGCTCATAGAGATGCTTACGTGAAGTATAAGGATGACTCTGTGGATGTGGGATGCTCTATGCTAGTCACCATGGTTCCAGAGATCCAAAAGGATTCAGAACATATAGAGGCATATGAGATGATTGTTCATCTTAAGGAAATGTTCCAGCAACAGGCAAGGTAGGAATGGTATGAGACCAGGAAGGCCTTAAATTCCTGCAAGATGGCTAAAGGTGCATCAATTAGCTCTCATGTGTTAAAGATGAAGGGCTACATTGATCACCTTGAGAGGCTAGGATTTCCTATGAGTCAAGAGTTAGCTACAGATTTGATCTTAAACTCACTCCCTGACAGTTATGACCAGTTTGTCATGAATTACAACATGGAGAAATCCATTTTTGAACTGCATGGGATGCTCAAATCAGCTGAACAGAGCATCAAGAAAAGGCCTAGCACTGTTTTGATGGTTCAGAAAGGAAAGGGTATGAAAAGGAAAGGCAAGGGAAATGGGAAGGGTAAAGGCTTCCCTGGTAAGACCAAAAGGCCAAACAAACCCGAAACTAAGTCCACGCCTGATAAGGCTAAACCTCTAAAGGACGGAGTCTGCTATTTCTGCAATGAACCTGGTCATTGGAAAAGAAATTGTAAGCTCTTCCTGGAAGATCTGAAAAAGAAAAGGAAGGATAGTGAGGTTATCTCTTCATGTATTTATGTTATAGATATTCATTTTTCTACTTCCTATGCATGTGTATTAGATACTGCATGTGGTTCTCAAATCAGTACAAATATGCAGGGCCTCAATGATAGTAGAAAATTGAAGAAGGGTGAAGTGGACGTTTGCATTAGGAATAAAGCAAGAGTTGCTGCTCTAGCTGTAGGCACTTATGAATTAATTATGCCCAGTGGGCTTTTGTTGGTTTTGAACAATTGCTTTTATGTTCCTTCTTTGAGTAGTAACATTATTTCTCTTTCTTATTTTGATAAGGAATGTTATACTTCCATTGTCGGGAATGGCAAATATTCTATTTATCGTAATGATATTTTTTATGTTGATGGTGATCTGCATCTTGATCATTACCTTTTAAATTTAGAACATCCCACAAGTGGAAATATCTATAACTTAACTGCTAAAAAGATTAATCAAACGATTTGAATCCAACCTACCTGTGGCATTGCTATCTAGGCCATATAAATGAGAAACACATTTCTAAACTCCATCAAGATGGATTTCTTACTCATTTGATTTCCAATCAATTGACACATGTGAATCTTGTTTATTGTGAAATATGACTAAGGCACCTTTTACTAGGCATAGTGAGAGGGCCACTGATTTATTGGGTCTCATACATACAGATGTATGTGGGCCACTAAATTGCCTGCCAGAGGAGGTTATTTGTACTTCATTACTTTCATAGATGATTTTAGTAGATATAGTTATGTTTATCTAATGAAACATAATTCTGAATCTTTTGAAATGTTCAAAATATTCCAAAATGAACTGCAAAACCAACTTGGCAAGACAATTAAGGGCCTTCGATCTGATTGTGGAGGCAAATATTTGAGCCAAGAGTTTGTTGACCATCTTAGGATTTGTGGAATAATCTCACAACTCAATCCTCCAAGAACCCCATAATGGAATAGAGTTTCTGAAAGGAGGAATTAAACTCTATTAGATATGGTTCAATCTATGATGAGTCAAACAGATCTTCCACCTTCCTTTTGGGGCCATACGATGGAGACAGCTACATTCACACTAAATCGTGTTCCATCTAAGGCAGTTGAAAAGACACCATATGAGAGATGGACTTGAAAGAAACCAAGCTTGTCTTTTCTCAAGATTTGGGGATGTGAGGTCTATGTTAAACAACATTCCACCAACAAATTATCAAACAGATCCTCCAAATGCCTTTTTGTTGGGTATCCCAAGGAAACAAAGGGATACTATATCTATCATCCCACCGAACATAAAGTGTTTGTTGTTTAAAACGGTGTTTTTCTAGAAAGAGAGTTCAACTCTAAAAGAACTAGTGGGAGCAAATTGTGTCTCAAAGAAGTTTGAGAATCTCAAGACACCACAGAACCATAGATGGAAGACAAAGAAGACTCACAAGATATTGTTGAGCCTCTTCAAGTAACACAAGGCCTACGGAGATTTGATAGATCATGACAACCAACTCAGAGATATGTATTTCTGGTTACTGGAGTCATGATGTGTTGCTCATTGAAATAATGAGCCAACCACCTATCAAGAGGCCATAGTAGGACCAAACTCTAATAAGTGGCTAGATGCCATGAAGTATGAGATGCAATCCATGTATGATAATCAAGTATGGACCTTGATTGACCCACCTGAAGATGTGAAAACCATTGGGTGCAAATGGGTTTTTAAAGAGAAAATCGATATGGATGGCAAAGTCAGTGTCTTCAAGGCAAGACTGGTTGTAAAAGGATTCACACAAACTCATGGTGTTGACTATGATGAAACCTTTTCCCTAGTAGCGATGGCCAAGTCAATCAGAATCCTTCTTGCCAATGTAGCATATTATGAATATGAAATATGGCAGATGGACATCACGATAGCTTTCCTTAATGGAAAGCTACTTGAGGATGTGTACATGACAAAATCTGAAGGTTTTGTGCGTTCAAAGGACTCTAGTAAGGTGTGAAAGCTTCAAAGATCCATTTATGGATTGAAACAGGCATCACAGAGTCGGAATCATCGTTTTGATGAAGTAGTCAAAGAGTTTGGCTTCATTCAAAACATGGATGAACCTTGTGTTTACAAGAAGGTCAGTGGGAGCACAGTTGTATTCCTGGTGCTTTATGTTGATGACATCCTACTCATTGGAAATAACATTCCTACCTTTTAGAGTGTCAAGTCTTGGTTAGGAAAGTTCTTTTCAATGAAAGACTTGGGTGAGGCCACTTACATCCTAGGGATCAGGATCTATAGAGATAGATCCAAGAGACTTATATGCTTGAGTCAGAGTACTTATATAGACAAAATACTGCATAGGTTCAGTATGTAGGATTCGAAGAGAGGGTACATACCCATGTCTCATGGCATCCTTCTCTCAAAGGATCTGTGTACTAAAACACCGGATCAGAGAGATCACATGAGTAAGATTCCATATGTGTCGGCTATTGGATCTATTATGTATGCCATGTTATGTACTTGATCGGATGTCTCATTCACCTTGAGTATGGCTAGTAGATACCAGCAGGATCCAGATGAGGGTTATTGGACTGCTGTCAAGAATATCCTTAAGTACTTAAGAAGGACTAAGGATTTATTCTTGGTATACGGTGGTATAGATGATGAGCTCTATGTAACTGGTTACACAGATGCGAGTTTCCAAACTGACCAAGATGACTCTAGATCGCAGTCAGGATTCGTATTCTTGTTGAATGGTGGAGTGGTAAGTTGGAAGAGCTCTAAGCAAAGTACAGTAGCTGATTCTGCAACGGAAGCCAAGTATATAGCAGCAACGGAAGAGCTCTAAGCAAAGTACAGCAGCATTGGATAAAAAGGGACTAAACCAGTAGTCAAAAGTCAGTTAGAGCTCACAAATAGAAAGCGTGGAAAAAGATTATGCTGATGGGATAAAAACCCAAAGTTAGACCTGACTCAATGGGAGAGATTTTATGAGAACATGCAATTAAGCGTGCTCATCCTAGAGTAGTGTAAGGATGGGTGACCTTATGGGAATGACCCAAATGTCATTTCACAAAAAGATTAAGGGCATAAAAGTCAAGGGCAATCTTGGAATTTTGAAATATTAGTAAAAACAAGGGTAATTTGGTAAATAAGAGAAAGTGTAAAGGCATTTTGGTCATTTGACAAAGTCAAAATCAAATTCAAAGTCAAAAAGTTAACCATTGACCAGAATATCAAAAAAATTCATAGATGCCCAAAAGATAGAGCAGAACTCACTGATTAACTGAGATTCGACAGATTGTCAAAATTCGACCTTGATCTCTATTTAGAGAATTTTGAATGTAAATTTGTCAAAAATAATTATTTGAGGTATCAGGAGACCTCAATTAGTTGAGTTCAGGGCATAGAAAAATAAAGTGAATTTATATTATTTAATAAAATTATTTCCCAGTATACGATAAATGCGATTTTCCCAGAATGGAGGAAAATTAACCTGAAAATACTGAAAATGGGATTTTATTTAAAAATTAATTACGGACATTCTGGAGGGAAATTCGGGAAAAGGAAAAGGGCTAGAGTATCAATGAAAATTATAGTAATTTTTAATGCCCTAAAAATAAATTGCCCGTCGGAAGTACTTTTTCAGGGATTTTGACCGGGTAAAATAACCCTATTGATTTTACATCAATTCCAAGGGTATTTCTGGGATAATAATTTTTCGATATTAATAAGTGAATTATGGATATTAAAAGAGGAATAAAACATCTTTAGAAAAGTAGAGAAAAAAGTTACTAGAATTAAGTTACTTTTACCAGTGAAATTTGTAATCGATAGAAGTAACCGAATGGTAACTGGCCTGGTTAGTGTAACCAAAGTTCAAACCAGATTTTTACCCCATATGCAACCAATAATTACAACTTTATGAGAGCAAATAGGAAGCAAGCACATGGTTGTGTGTTAGTTCATTTATGACCATTAGATCAAGTTGAGATTTCAAGATTAAATCTCAACCATTCAAGCATTATTACAAGATTTAATAAATCAGATTTTGGCCTCTTCTTCAAGCCTTCAAAAACGAAATTCTAGCAGCAAAAAGAGAGCAAAAGTGATGCCATTTTTCTGCAACAAAGAAGAAGAACAAGCTCCCAAAACAACAAGGTAAGAGGCTTAAGCACCTAAACATATACATATTATCGATCCTTGTGATCTCTTCTACCTATTCCATGGATTATAATTTGGATTAAACCTTTCTTTTTCAATATTCAAAGTTTGTGTTCTTGAGAGAAAATGTAACACCTCATATTTTCCCCCTATTTCCTCATATTAGATCACTTTAGAACCACTATTGGGCTTTGGATAACTCAACCAGGCATTTTTAGTGAACTTTGAAAATTCATATGTAATTTTAGAAAAATTGAAATGGAGTGGTTCCAATTTCTAAATTTACTTTATTAAGTGATCTATAGGGGAAAATTCTCATTGATTCCAATCCTTGCCCATTTCATTCAGTTTATTTCAAAAACATGGTAATTCAAATGGTTACTTCCAGCTTTTTCCAGATTTTTCCCTACAGTTTGAAAAAATCATATCTCATAACATACACATCCAAATTTTGTAAACTTTATATCATTTTAAAGCTCAAGATGTGTAGCATTTAAATGGAAAGTTTCATCTTATTTGGAGCTTTTTTCTATTTTTCATTGCCACGTGAAGCAGGTCAGTTCCAGGGCCTTTGGAACCCTCTTGTCTTCGAAAACTTGATTTTTCTTGAAAAATTCTATGAAACCTCTTTTGAATTTGAGTTTTCCTTTTATTACATACCTAACTTGTCTAGTTTCTTTAAATAATATCATGCATGCATCCACATAGTTTCACCATCTTCCATGTAGAGGTTTATCATTACATGCCAATAAAAGCTTAACTTAGACTTAAGCATATACATATCTTCCAACAATTCACCAAAATTTCACACAAGCAAGGGGATCATCTTATTCACCAATAAATTTTTTCTTACCCTTACTTGAGCTTGCACCTACATTGGTTAGTGGGGAATAATGAGATTTTGGAAAATCCCAATAGCAAAACTTTCTAACTCAATTAAAAACATAGCATGACAATCTTTCATATAAGTGTGAATTCATAAAAGTGCAACATGTAACAATCAAATGCATATGGCCATAGCAAACAATAGCAAATTTTCACACTTTCATCATCATAATTTTCTAAACAAGTCATGCACAACTTAGCACATTTCAAAAGCTATAAAGCTTAAGGTTAGAGGGTTTTGCTACCTTTTTCTCTTAATTCCCTTGAACTTAAATCCTCTTTTGGTGAACTTTCCTAATGAGTTCTTGGGGCTTTTGACTTCCTAAATATCATAATTGAAATTCTCATAAATTTTCAGCCACCAATCAAGGCCAAGAAAAATAATAAAAAGCACAATATTCACATATTGCTCTTACAAGCCTTTTAAACTTCGAAAACTTGTTCTTTTGCTTTCCAATGCTTCCAAAATTCTTTTCTTGATTTTACCCTACACAAAATTGCCTTCTAAAACCATTGGGAGCATTATAATCATCAAACTCCCAATCCTTATAATTTTTTTTACATCTTTTCGAGAAAAAACAGAAAAACAAGGGTTTTGGATTTTTGAACTTTTGCTCATGAATGCTTGTGTATTCTTACTTCCAAATCATGATTCAAGAATCAAAATACTCAAACGCATTTCCCTTTTCAAGACCTCACATGGACATCACCTCCCCATAAACTTATGGTTTCCAAAAATTCAACAACAACTCCCAACAACAACCAACATCAACACTCTTTACTACTTTAAAGAAGAGCTTGAAACCTTTTGTTTCATTAAAAACCTCTCATTTTCCATTTTCACCTTTTGAAATCCTTCCTCTCATCTTCAAAAAGAGAGACTCATTCAAGAAATCAAACCATTAGAAAGGTGAAAAATGTTACAAGTTATAAGAAATGAGGTTGCTTGAGACTTTACCTTGTATGTGTGCTCTTTCTGCTTCCTTGTGAGAGCAAAAATAGAGTCTTGGGAGCTTGGGAGAAGAGAGAAAAATTTAGACCAAGAAGAGAGAGAGAGAGCACAGTTTTTGGGAGGAGAGAGGGAGGAAATGGCTACTTAAAGCTTCTTGAAACAAGGGATGGATGACATTAAAACTTGGCATCCAAGTTTGGCTCGTTAAGGGAGGAGATTATGCGAAGTGTCAAGCTCTTGTGGTGAGTGAAAAAGTGTCACATTACTCTCTAGCTTGGGCTCCAAGACTTGGTTAGGTTGATTGGCTCTCATTTCTGTAAAGTAACTTTTAATCAGGTAATTTTCTTTTTACTTTTTTAGAGACTTTCTCTGTCATGTGGCACCATTCCCTTGGCCTCCTTTATTAGGTGGAATAATTTACTAGTCCAAAATGTCCCCGGGTTTTCCTCGTAACTCGTTAGGATTCCTTAATTCGCACGAAATACCATAAAACGTGCTTCCAGCGGCCAATTTGACTTAAGTTCATGAAAAATTTCTATATTTTTCCCTGATACTCCAACCTTTCTCCGTCACTCAAAATTCTTTCCGAATTTTCCGTAATTAATTTTCTAAGAAAATCCTTTTTCAGGGCTTTCGGGCACTTATGTTCTATGTACCACGAAACTAACCTTACCGAATACCGGGTAATAATTTCATTAAATACTTTAGGACCCAACTAAACTTTTCTCAGTTCAGGTCTCAAGCATTTGATGACTTCTGCTACCTCAAATAATTTCATCTCGGTTGTGTGGACTGTCAAAATCTCTTAATTACAAAAATGCCATTACTTGTCTTACTTTCCTCATAATTACCAAAATGCCACTACCTTTTCAACTTTTGCCATAACTACCAAAATGCCATCACTTTTTCTACTCTTTCATAATTCCAAATTTACCCTTGGTCAACTTTGACTTTTGTGCCAACTTTGATTTTTTGGTCAACTTTGTCTTTTCGGTTGACTTTGACTTTTTAGTTGACTTTTAACCAAATGACCAAAATACCCTTACTATTTGATGACATTTTGTAACCTAGGACTTTTAATCAAAATGATGATTTTACCCTTGTTATTTTTGCTAAATGACCATTTTGCCCTTGGGTCATTTTTACTTAAAATCCTTAAGACTAGGGCTTAGTCAATCATCATCTTTCTTATTTAGGTATTTTCCTTTCTTTTTTCTTTTCTATGGGTCTTAAATCATCTCGTCATTTGTTGGTTTGGCCTTTATTTTCGTTCATAAAATTTGGGATATTACAACAAAAGTTAGAAAGAGAGGTATTTATAGCCAATAATCATGTGTGAAACACTCCTTATGTTGTAAGGAGTAAATTGGTGTATAGCTTGTGATTGTTTGATGGTTGTTTGATTGATTTGTAAATTTTGGGATGTCAAACCCTAAGGGGAGATGTTGCCCCAATTCATATTTGATGTAGAAGAGTTGTATTCAAGCTATATAATCCATGGAAATGAGTTTAGGATCAAGAATATGTTGGTATATATGTTGAAAGTTTGAGAAATCATGTTATTGTGCATGTAGAAGATTTTCATCCAGATATGTGATGGTCGGGAAGAAGCTGGATTTTGATGATTCTAATGCTTCAAATGACTTTAAAATGAGATTTTTTGTAGGGTAAAAGTGTGCACAAGTTTTGAAAAGCACTAGATATCATTAAGACAAGTTTCCAAGCTCCATAATTCTTTAAAAAAGTAAGGGATGTTATATTGCATTTTTTGTTATTCTCTTGGCTAGTTTATGACTTGAAAATGATGATTATACTTTTAAATTTTGTTTAGGAAGTTAATAACTCAAGAAGCCAATTGAAAAGAGTCATCAAGATTGCTTTAGAACTCAAGAAAAGTTCAGAAAAACTAAAGAGACAATGCAACAAAACCTCCTGACCTTAATCTAAATTGCTTTAAAAATGTGTTGTGAATTATGCATGACTTGTATTGAAATGATGTGGACGGAAGTGTGAATATGTTCTTTTGTATGCTATGGACATATGCATTTATTGTTACATATTGCACTTTTATGAATGGACACTTACATTGAAAGTTTCATCCAATTTTATGAAGTGTGTTGGAAACTTTTGCTAAAGAAAAGGGTAAGAGTAAAGTTATAGATGAATGAAGATGATGCTCTTGCTTGTGGAATTTTATGTGGCATGATTGGAACTTTATATTTGGATATTGATGTAGTTATGTAATCCTAAACCTCTACTTCGTAAGGTAAGTAGATAAATGCTATTATATGCATGAGAATATGCTAAAATGCTAAGGAATGTTAGATAAGTAGTCATGCATTGCTAGAGGTTGAGTTTTAACCAAAAAGATTTTTTGCTAAATTTTTAAAGAAACGTTAAGTTTCAAGTAAGTGGGTTCCAATAACCCTAGAATCTGCCCTGCTTCAAGTGATAATGAAAAATAGCAAATAAAGTCAAATGACTTGAAACTTTCCAGTTAAATACTGCATGTCCTAAGATTTAAAATGAGCCAAAGTTTTCTTAATTTGGATGTGTAGATAAAGAGTTATGATTTTTCAAAGTTGGGCCAGGAGTCTGGAAATTGACCAAATGAACAGTAACACATTTTTTAAAATTTTCAAGTTCATTCCTTTGGTAAATTTAAGTTATCCGAGACCCTAAAGTGGTTCAATAGTGATCTAATATAATGTTAATAGGGGAAAATAAGGAGTGTTACACAGATGCATTCACAAATTTTTGAAAAAAAATTCAAATAACTCTTCTTACCATTCTTTTTCATTCCCTTTTGAAAATCAATTTTTGGGATCATATCCTATGCCACTTCTACCATTTATAACTTGTAACAATTCATTTCCCTTTATGAATCTTTCAAGATTTTTTGTGAGTTTCTCATTTTTATTTTTTAAAACATCACAATTAGACAATGCATGGACAATAAGAGTTTCAGCGATAGGTATCTCAATTGGTTTTTCAAGCTCCTTTACTTTCATTCTAAGAAAAGATAATTCAATGGCAAATTTTAATAATTCATCATGCATTTCATCATATTCTGCACGTAGTTTATCATAACTGGGTTCATCAAATATTATCTCTTCTGTCTCTAAATCTTCCTGAGCCACAAGACAGAGGTTGGCTTCCTCCTCGGCTTTATGTAACACACCTTAAATTACCTCTATAGCTTCATTTAAAAACATTATAGAACCATTCTTGGGCCTTGAATAGCTTAAAGAGTCAAAAGAAATCAAATATGAAAATTTGATTTTTAAAATTTACTATTCACAGAATTTTGGCCCAACTTTGAAAACTCATAACTAATTCTAGCAAAATCGAAATTGAGTGGTTCCAATGTATATTTGAAGCTTATAAGTTCCTCAATGGGGAAAAAATACTCATTGGGGTATTAACTTCCCCAATTGATACAGTTTATTTCGTGAAAACAACTGTTCATTGGTAATTTTTCATTTTGCCAAGGTTTTCCATGATTTTCTTCAAACTTTGGAACAACATAACTCTTCTTAAAAAACTCCAAATCCAGTGTTCTTTGGCTTGTTTTAAAGCTTACAACATGAAATATGATTCTGGAAAATTTCATCTCATTTGGAATTCATTTGCCCTGTTTCACGTCATGCCAAAGTTCATGGTTTAACCAACTACTTTTAACTCAAACCATTTATTTTTCACATACTTGTGTATGCCCACTTTTAGACTTCATTTGATCATGGTTATTCATGAATTTTGAAACAATTAAAGCATGCTTCCACTACTCCTTAGCTATCATACATTTAGAATTTTAGTTTACATAATTACAACCACACTTAAACATAAATTTCAAACATCACACATAATTCAATACATAAAAGCACAAAATTATGCCTTATTGAATCATTGATCCCTTTGCCCTTACCCTTTCTTGAGCTTTCACCTAAAATTGTTGGTAGGGGAGGATGAGATTTTTGGAAATCTCAATGGCAAAACTTTCTAACATATTTAATAAAATGCATGACATTATTTCAAATATAAGTATGAATGCATGATGAAATGAATGTGCAACATGAAACATATATATACATATGGCCATAGCACACCAAGCACATATTCACACTTTCATTCTCATAAATTAAGTCATGCACAATTCCAAAACAATTTCACAACAATTTAATTTAAGTTAGAAGGTCTTGCTACCTTTTGCTCGTAACTTCCCCTTAATGTTGATGCTTTCTTGATCACTTGGAAAATTAATTCCTTGCACCAACCTCTTTCCTACATAATGCACAACATTATGGCCATTAAATATCAGCCATTACCAAGGCAAGAATCAATGTAAAACTTCACTAAACTTCCTCTTGAGTTCTCTTGAATCCTGAGTGTTTAAGCTTGTCATATTGATTTTTAATGCTTCCTAATTCCTTTGCTCACTTTACCCCTACATAATTTCTCATTTTAAAGCCATTGGAAGCATTAAAATCATCAAAAACACACTCCTTATCCTCCTTTCCAGATATGGACGAAAATTCCCAAAAGAAGTGAAAAATTGATTTTTCAAACTTTCAACTTATACATCACATATTCTTGATCCCAAACTCATTTTCATGGATTATATAGCTTGAATACAACTCTCCTGCATCCATTAGCAATTTTTACAGCACCTCCCCTTAGTGTTTTCCTTTCCAAAATTTACAAAACAACCAAACAATCACAAGCTAATACCAAATTACTCCTTACAACATAAGGAGTGTTTTGCACATGATTATTGGCTCCAAATCCCTCTCTTTCTCACACTTGACCTCAAGAACACAAATATCCAATCTTGAAAAATAGAGGTTTAATCCAAATTATAATCCATGGAAGTAGCAGAGGAGGTTGCTAAGATTAAGAAAAGGTATAGGTTTGGATGGAAGAAGCTTTTACCTTGGATTTTCTTGTGATTTTTCCTCTTTTCTTCCTCCTTAAAATGATGCCATTTTCCCTTCTCTTGGGCTGCTGAATTTCATGCAGAAATAGCTGAGAAAGAAGAGGAAAAATCTGTTTTAATGAAACACAAAGTTGATCCTAGGGCTAGGATTTAATCTTAATTTACAAGTTTAATCTAATAGTCAAGATTCATTCACCTCTCCACCACTTGCTTAATTCATATTGGCTCTCATAAATTTGTCATTATTGGGTGCACATGGGATAAAAAAATCTGGTTGTAACTTTGGTTACACTATCCAAACCAACTTCCTTTCGGTTACTTCTACCGATTACACTTTTTACCTGTAAACATAACTTTATCCCGGTAAATTTTTCTCAGCTCTTCTGGAGATATTTTATTCCTCTTTTAATCTTCATAATTCACTTACTAATATGGAAAAATAATTATCCAAGAAATACCCTTAGAATTCATGCAAAATCAACAGGGTTATTTTACCCGGTCAAAATCCCTGAAAAATGTACTTCCGATGGGCAATTTATTTTTAGGGCATTAAAAATTATTATAATTTTCACTGATACTATAGCCCTTTTAATTTTTCTAAATTGCCCTCCAAAATGTCTGTTATTAATTTTTAAAGAAAATCCTATTTTCATGGTTTTCGGGTCCTTTTCCCTATATTCGGGAAATCACTTTTATCGTATACTGGGCAATAATTTTATTAAATAATATAAAATTCACTTTATTTTTATATGCCCTGAACTCAACTGATTAAGGTCTTATGATACCACAAATAATTATTTTTGGCAATTAAATCTTAAAAATTCTCTAAACAAAGATCTAGGACGAATTTTTATGATCTGTCAAATCTCAGTTAATCAGTGAGTTCTACTCTATCTTTTGGGCATCTGTGAATTTTTCTTATATTTTGGTCAATGGTTGACTTTTTGACTTTGACTTCAACTTTGACTTTGTCAAATGACCAAAATGCCCTTACACTTTCTCTTACTTACCCAATTACCCCTGCTTTTACTAATCTTTCAAAATTCCAAGATTGCCCTTGACTTCTGTGCCCTTAATCTTTTTATATAATGGCATTTGGGTCCTTCGTATAAGTTCACCCATCATTACACTACTCCAGGATGAGCATGCTTAACTGCGGAGTTCTCATAAAATTTCTCCCGCTAAGCTAAGTCTGACTTTGGGTTATTCAACCTATCAGCACCATCTTTTTCCGTGCTTTCTATCTGTGTTCTCTAACTTAACTTTTGACTACTGGTTTGACCCTTTTTATCCAATGACCATATTGCCCTTGGTCTTTATACTTAATGACATTTATGTACCTGGCTTATATATTTAGAAATTTTAAAGCCTTAGGACTAACTTACCCGTAGTCTTTCTGGCCTACTAGCTTCTTCTCTTCTTGTACTTTATTTCTCTGGGAATTTTCTCATTTCATAATTATCGGTTTGACCTCTATTTCAGTTTACAAAAAAAGGGTGGACATTACATTTCTCCCCCCTTAAAATAAATTTCATCCTTAAAATTTACATATATGAGTTATTAATTATAGGCTCTTAACTTTCATCTTTTCTTCTATTTCCCTACATACTTTTTCTGGCACTAGCTCTTGCCAAAATACTTTTATAATTATCTGTTACAAGATCTTTCCTTTTAACTGGGAAATAGGAAATTCCTAATGCATGTGACTCATATACAGAGGTAAGGCCAAATAATATGTATTCTTTTATGTTTAAACATTACATACATCTCTTTAGCTAGGCTTATTTAGCCTTAAAGACTGGCTTAATCTTTATTATTGGAGATACCCTTAAAGGTATTTAATCTCCAACGTCAACGTGAACAGTCGTCTTCTCTTATTCGTATGAATTATTTACTGACTTGTAATATCTCTTCGGCTTATCTTCTAAGACGTTTTATGATTGTCTCAAAATCATGCCAATTTCTCTCTTTACTAGAGCTTCTCGATCTTTACTATCCGATAATTACTTTTGGGAAAATATAATTTCTGAGGCAATCTTACTTGTTTCCTAAATTTCAATAGTCATTTCATTTGGTCAGCCTCGTTCTATGCTGACTTTTATTATCTGTGTCTTTTTCTTTAACTCACCCTTAAGTCTTTTCTTTCAATATCTAGTGAGTTCGTGTAATATCTAAGTCTTCTCTTTTTCTTCCTTTCTTAACTCATACTTATAGCCTCATAGCAGGCTTTTGTAGAGTTATAATATTCCTTTCTGAATTTCAACACTCCAATAGGGAACTTTTAAGATTTCTCACTTCCCTTGGTTCTTCTGTACTTTCATAGTTCAAAGAAATTTTTATTCTACCCTTTTAGATCTCACATTATTTAGCTAGCTTTATAGCTATTTGCTAGCTTTCATACATGAGGCTTTAAGCTTCAAATTTTGAACTCTCTGACACTTTAGCTAGCCTGACTATATCTCATTCAGGACTTACAGCTTTACCCTTTAATTTCTTTACTTCCCTTATTTGGGGATTGGAATAAGCTTACTATCATTGACAGTTGGCCTATCTAAATAAATAGTCAAGGATACTCTCTCTGTACTAGCTATCCATCGTGAGGACATCTTCTTATCTTGAGCCCATTCCTGGTCATCTCATTCTCATGTTCTAAGAGCAGCATCATGTTTCTGACTTCGAGCCTCTTCATAGGCTCCTTTACTAAGGTCCACTATGACCTTATGCACGTCAGCGCCATTCTGTAGGCTTGGTCCCTGGCCCTTGCCCCATAACATTACTAAGGGAGTCATTCTTGCTCTTTAGAAACTTATAGACCATGCAATATGGGTTAATAATAATTATCTATCCTCAGTGATAGCTAGACTGATAATTCCCCAAGACTAAATATAGAAATCAGCATTGTCTTTTGAGATTTTGCTTATTCTTTCCTTTTGCTCCAGTACTTCTCTAGAATTTCTCTTTTCCATTCGTGCTTCTTAGCTCATTCTTCTTAGGCCATCTCTCTTTTATCATAATGTTCAAACTATCAGACATGATTCAATCAATGTCTGTTTTATGCAAAACTGCTCTATCTCAGGATTAAACAATCCTTACTACTTCTCTTTTGATCATTACTATGGGCTTGTTTGGGAATTCTATTGGGAGAACAATCACAGATTCTGAGGTAAATATGTTAGAGGAGTTTTGTCTCGGTAAGCGCCAAAATGGATTTTGGGGAGGCAAACGACCTCCCCAAACAATCCCTATGACGTTGCAGAGAGAGGACTTGCATTCTGTTTATCTTACTGATTTATCTGGTGCCCAATTATACAAGGGATTCTGTCCCTAATTGTTATCAGCTTACTTTCTCTCTTTTCATATCAGAATGGTTTGCTCCATATGCCTTACTGTTACTACTTTCCTTCTCTTGCGGGACAATATGAGAAGCTCACAATGGTTTCCATTGTAGCTCTATCTAATGCATGTCTATCAAGAATATGCTTCTCCCTATCTATAACGAAGTAGCTCACCCAACTGCAGCGATTGGTCCCACCTAATCCTGTCTATTCTGTTCTTCTTCCTGTCTATCCGGAAGTGCACGCCTAACTGCTATGATTTTAATCAGTATACGCCTAATTGCGGTCATAACATAGGAAAATCACTATCCCAAACTCTAGAGATATACTTTTTGGCTAAAGCATTCTCTAGTATGCTTTCTGTTGGGTATTTCCTCTTCTCATCATAACGCAACGTACCTTGTCCCAATCGGGAACCTTTCTTAGCTTTCTTACTTAGCAGTGGCATTCACTAATGAGGACTTCATTTGTCATTTTCATATTTAGCCTGAGGATCACCCCCTTCTACAATGCTTGAAAACATAGTGAAATATCACTAATTTAATTTAATTGCTTAAGGCATCTCTAAATTTTGCATTACTTATCTTTACTATTCTGGGGTATGTCATATCACTTCTTTCTCTATTTCTCATCATCTATATCATTTTGATGCGCTACCCAACTTTCCTTTCGGTAGCTTTCAAGATTCCTTGACCAATTCATCCATAGTTTTTCAGCTTCACTATTTATTATCATAGGAATCTTTTGTCATCTAAAAATTTGAGCATATATACTAGCAGATAATTCATTATGAATTATCCTCAAACTCTGCTGCTAGTACCATGCCTTTATTACTGTTAAACTTGGGCTGACTTAGATTGGGAAGTCGTTGTGGTTACTGAAATTGCTACTGTTGCGGCTACTTTGTCTATCACAGTCTATTTGGCTCACTCTTAATAATTATAAAGCCTTTCAGCAACTCTAGTACTTCTGGTACTGTCTACTTTCTAATTTCTTTAGAAAATTAACTACAACTTATTCAAAGTCTACCCAACTCATCCTCATACTTAACTGTCATAAAATACAACCCAAATAGCATTTCTATATCACAACTATGCTTTAACCATTCATACCATATACCTCTGTTTACCTTTGGCATTAGAATCACTAGACATGATTCCATTGTTATACCTATCATGTCTTATTGTTCTATAAGTCTTTTGAACTCTAAGAACTTTACCTCTAATAACATGTACTTTGTCCGGCGTTTGATCATATCCTAGTTCACACATAGCTTAGGATGTCTAATAACCTCGAATGTTACTGAACTATCAGAAATTCTTTTCTTGATCATCTCCTCTATCTCATTTCCAGAGGAAAGGCTCAGTTTCATCTAGTATCCTCTGCCTCAAAGCAGGCTTTAGAGGGATATAATATCTATCTGTAAACTTAATTAGTCCCTCAGAGGTTTTGTTGAATTCTTTAGCTTCTCGATGCATCTGAGTCTTTATACTCTATGCAAAATGATCCTCCTACTGAGCTTCTTTAATCTCTGTTTCTATATTACTGAGGTCAGAGTGGTTCCAAATCTATTAGGTTCTATATGCAAATGGTTCAACATTCCCCAATCTCTAAGACTTTCTATCAATCTTTGCTCTTTCATCATCATCATAGCCACCTGCACTGTCTTCCTGCTCAAAACATCGACAACTACATTTGCTTTACTTGGATAATACTTTATTCAGTAGTCGTAGCCCTTGAGCAACTCCTTCTAGTGTCACTGTCTCAAGTTCATCTCTTTCTGATCTTGTAAATATTTGAGACTTTTATGATCATAATACAGCTTGACAGTTGCTCCATATAAGTAGTGCCTCTATATCTTTAGAGAGTAAACTATCGCTGGTAGCTCCAAATCATGCATGGGGTAATTCTCTTCATGAGGTTTTAACTGTAGGGATAAGCTATCACTCGACCCTATTGCATGAGCACATATCCCAATCCGTATCGGCTAGTGTAACACACCTTAACCTTGCCTTTAACTTCATTTATATCCATTTGGAAGCACCTTTAGGCCTTTAGTGACTTAGAGTAACCAAAGAGTGAAAAATAAAATCTTCAAGTTTAGGGTTACTATTAATGTCACTATTCACAGCTTTTCAGACCAACTTTGAAAATTCATAACTAATTCTAGAAAAATATAAATTGAGTGCTTCCAATTTCTATTTGAAACTTATAATTTCCTCTATAATGGAAAAATACTCATTGAGTCATTAGCTTGCCCAATTGATACAGTTTAATGCTTAAAAATGTATTGTTCATTTGGTAATTTTTCATTTTTCCCAGGTTTTTCTGTGATTTTTCTCTAATTTTGGAACATCATAACTCTTTGTACAAAACTACAATTCTAGTGTTCTTTAGCTTGTTTTAAATTTTGAAATATGAACTATTTTTCTGTAAAAATTAATCTCATTTGAAGTTCATTTGCTTTGTTTCACAATAGGTCAAATTATAGGGTTTGACCAACTTCACACTTACTAATTAGTAAAACTTGTAACTTTCTAACTCCATAATTTGACATGCTATCTTTTAGGCTTCTTTTGATCATGATTAACCATTCATTTGTGAATTTAAGGCATACATTCACTACCTTATGACTACCACATAAGTAAGAATTTAACTTACATATTACACAACATAATCAAATTTAAATTCCAAACATTATACAAATTTCACAAGCAATAATATCACATGGCATCTTCAATCACCATTTACTTTGCACTTACCCTTGCTTGTACTTGTACCTACACGGTTGGTTCGGTGATAATGAGATTTTTAGAAATCTCAATAGTAAAACTATCTAACATATTTCACAAATTACATGACAACTTTAATCATATGTGTGAATGTATAAAAGCGCAACATGTAACATATAAAATGCAAATGGCCATAGAATATAAAGCACACATTCACACCTTTATCATCATTAATTTTCAACAAGTCATGCTTATTTCATCAATCATTCTCAAAACAACTTAGATTAGTGTTAGATGGTCTTGCCACCTTGTGTCTTTAGCTTTTCCTTGAACTTTAGATCTCTCTTGATGGCCTTTCTCAATGAGCTCTTAGGCTCCTAAATTTCCTAAAAACCATTTAAGAATATGATTATTATTCACAAGCTATCATTTGGACACAAGATGCATAAAAACGTAACTTAACCCCCTTGCTCTTCTAAAAGCACCTTAGAATTTTGTAACTTGTTCTTATGGTTTCTAATGCCTTCCAAAACCCTTTCTCACTTGTACCCCACACAATTTGGCCTTTTAAAGCAATTGGAAGCATCAAACTTATCAAAATCCAGCTCCTCCTATTTATTTGAGTCAGCTGGAAAAACAGAACAATAAGGGGATTTTGAGTTTTCAACTTTTTCTCATGTTTGCTTGTCTAAACTTATTTCCAAACCACTTTCTATGCATCAATCAACCAACTACAACCCTTCTCCATCCATAAGGACATGGGCAGCACCTCCCCCACAGCTTAGAGTTTCCAAAATTTTCATCAACCACAACCAACAATCAAACCAAGCATATGTTTGCATCAAAATGCTTTTTAACCATCAAGAAAGAATTTGTAACCTTTAGTTTTCTCTAAATCCCTCTCCTTTTTATTTGAGACTCAAGAACCCTAACTTTCTAATCTCACAAAAGAGAGGATTATCCAAGAAAACAACTCCATAGGATTGAAGAGGATGTTTCTAAGCTTAAGAAAAAGTAGTTGTTTGATTGTGAAAGTCTCTTACCTTAAGTGTTGCAAGCTTGTCTTCCTTCTTCTTGTGCTTGAGGATGACAAAATTTTCCATCTTGGGGAGGGAGAGAGTGGCGGTCACAATGGAGAGGAAAGGAGAGAAAAATGGGTAATTAAAAATCTATGCAAAAAGGAATGGATGGATGGGATTTAGCCTTAACTTACAAGTTTAATCTAAAGGTTGAAAATGATGCCACCAATCCAACACTACACTCTTGAATATGAAAAATTTATTATCCCCAAAATACCCCTTGTCTTCCTCAAATTTTACAGGATTATTTTATCCTGTCCAAAATCCTTGAAAACGAGCAATCGTAAGGCAAAATACTTTTAGGGCCTTGAAAAATACTACATTTTTCACTGATTTTCTAGCCCATTCCCTTTTTCCAAAATGCCCACTAGATTGTCCAAAATTAATTTTTGAAATAATTATATTTTAAGGATTTTCGGGTCTTTTTCCGATTTTCAAGAAAATCGCCTTAATCGTACATAGGATAATAATTTTATTAAATACTATAAAATTCACTGGATTTTTCTATATTTTTGTCTCAATTTTCTGAGGGTTCCTAATACCTTAAATAATTATTTTCCCCCTTTTGTCCTTTCAAAATTATATAAATAAAAATTTAGTTCGGATTTGGAAAATCCGTGAATCACGGTTGTGATCAGTGAGTCGGGCTCTGTCCATTGGGCATCTGTAAATTTTTTGCCAGAGTTGACTTTTGACTTTTAACTTTGACTTGTTAAATGACAAAAATGCCCTTCCATTTTCTCATATTGACCATTTTGCCCTTACTTTCTATACTTTTCCAAAATTAACATTTTACCCTTACTTTTAACACTGAAAGACCTTTATGCCCTTGGTCTTTTATTAAATGGCATATGGGTCCATTTTTATCCAATGACCATATTGCCCTTGGTCTTTATGCTTAATGACATTTATGTCCCTGGCTTACTTTCTTAGTAATTGTAAAGCCTTAGGACTAAATTGACTAGGGTCTCTTTGGTCCATTGACATCTATTTCTGTACTTTCACTTCTGGGCATTGTCTTATCTCAATCTATCGGTTTGTCCTCTATTTAAATTTACAGAAAATGGTGGATATTACAGCTAGCATCATTGTAGATCTCATAGGTCTACTTCGGATTGGGGATCACTAGTACAAGCATTGAGGTTAGCTTCCTTTTCAACTCTTGAAATCTAGCCTCACATTTCTCACCCCACGAAAAAGGCTGGTTCTTTCTAGTGAGCTTAGTCAGTGACAAGGAAATTTGAGAAAATTTTTGTATAAAACGTTTGTAATAACTAGCTCGGCCAAGAAAGCT
This sequence comes from Vachellia pachyceras, assembly GCA_025593235.1. Taxonomy (NCBI): domain Eukaryota; kingdom Viridiplantae; phylum Streptophyta; class Magnoliopsida; order Fabales; family Fabaceae; genus Vachellia; species Vachellia pachyceras. The sequence goes on from JANTPZ010134987.1 coordinate 35,903, forward strand.
CCTCACTTCGGAAACAGACCTAGGCAGATCCATCTCAGTACTGCCTCTGCTTTGGCATAGTCTAATACGACTCCTTCCTGAGAGATCATGTAACACTCCTTATATTTCCTTATAAACATCATATTAGATCACTATTGAACCACTTTAGGGCATTGGAGAACTTAAATTGACCAAAGAAGTGAACTTGAAAATTTCAAAAACGTGTTACTATTCATTTGGTCAATTTCCAGATTTCTGGCCCAACTTTGAAAAATCATAACTAATTATAGAAAAATCAAAATTGAGTGGTTCAAATTTCTATTTTAAGATTATTAAGTTATCTACAGTGGAAAAATAGTCACTGTTTCCAAAACTTGCCCAATTGATACAGTTTAATCCGTAAATATACACTGTTCATTTGGTAACTTTCCAGTTTTCCAGATTTTTCCCTTAACTTTGGAAAATCATAACTCTTTATACACACATCCAAATTTAGAAAACTTTGGCTCATTTTAAAGCTTAGGATGTGTAGTATTTAACTGGAAAGTTTCAGCTCAAATGGAGTTCGTTTGCTATTTTTCCTTGTCACTCAAAAACAGGGCAGATTTGAGGGTCTTGGAACCCCTTACTTGAAAACTTGCCATTTTTAAAATTTTATTAAAACCTCTTTGCTCATTTCCAAACTTCTCTTAATGCATGCCTAACTTTTCTAATTCTTTTGAATATGCTCATGCATGCATTCACATATGTTCTCTATTTATCATGTAGAGGTTTAGCTTTATATTAAACATACCAACACATTAACATGAATTCAACATTTTTACATAACTTGACAAGCTCAAACATATCATCATGCTAACTTCAATCATCATTCAACTTGCCTCTT
>JANTPZ010134989.1:0-26779 GCA_025593235.1 Vachellia pachyceras
AAACCCAGCTAAGCCTTCAGATTTATTGACTGAAATGGCGCTTCGTATTGAAGGAGAGGGCGTGGTGAAGTAAGATGCCTTCGAGGAAGTGTGGAAAACAGGTATATTACTATTTCCCCTCCCATCCAAACGGCAATAATTCGGGCGGATAGAAGCGATATGTAAAAGATGCAACCCAATCCAATAGACCCATGATGAATCATTAAGGCCGACAATGTGGGTATGTTGATGCCCACTGTGAAGATTGAGAAAGGCCTATGACATGCCTGTAAGATTGAATCTAGTAAAAAGAATTAGCCTCTGAACATAAACCAATTTCCCTAAAAGGAGTGCTCACATATAGTACTTGGGATACTTTGAATAGGATTATATTTAGTAAAAAGATACTTGTGATTGTCAATGATAAAAATAATTTAAGTAAATAACATTATTTACTATGTGAAATAATAATATTTTATTAGGTGAATTTGTAGCATTTCAGGAGATTTTAGTACTATTATTGATTTTTATTGAGTTTAATTGCATTAATTATTATTAATGATTATTATATAAAATTAAAGACAAATAAGGGTATTCTTGGAAGATATTGGGATCAGAAGATAAATTCAAATTAAATATATTTATCAACATAATTTTAAAAGATTTTGAATTCAAATTGGTAAATCTAAGATTCTGAATTTAAATTAGAAAATCTAAGATTCTGGGTTTAAAATTCAAATTAGGGACCACACTCAAAATCCATTTATTTTATATTATTTTATTTCATTTATTTCATTATATTTTATTATTATTGTTATTTGTCTTTTAAAGGTCATGGTTTTGTTATATATATATATGTGCGCGCACGCGCGAACATGCCTGGAATAGTGAAAAATAACAAGAATAATTGATGTCCGATTTAGGTCATAATAACAAGAATAACTTTTTACAAGAATTTTAAAGGTTATTTAATATTTAGATATTTAATAAATAATTAATTAAATATAATTATTTAAAATATCTAGGGGTCTTAAACATCTAATTTCAGAATAGTGAAAAATAGTTTGAAAATTTTAATTATTGATAAATTTGTTTCGAAGAGAAAATCAGATCCGAGAACCAAAAGAAAAAGGCCTAAGAAAACCCAAATTAGGGATTTCTTCAAAAATTAATTAAAGACGATTATGGAAGAAAAATGATAAAGAAAATTCATGAAAGTACTATGTGGATTTTGGGAATTTTTAATGATCATAAATCGGTCAAGTGATCAGGGAATTCTCAAAAAGTATTTCCAGCCACATCTCATAATCTAATGAAAAGATTAAAAGTAGGAAAGATTTTTTAACTATGTGGTAGAATATATTAGAGCAAAGTTCATTTATCAATCCAATCAGGTCTCATACAGTAAGAGACACATGCAGATTTTTTTAAGATCTTTACAGCCATTTCAAGAGGCCAAAGTCGGCAAAGCATAAAGAAAGAAGAGGAGAGGAGGACAAACAAGAAGGAGAGGAAGAAGAGAAGGAAATCAAGTCAAGAACTCAAGGTACGAGTTGATTTTCACTTGTAATCTTCCATATCCTTAAGTTTTTACCAGTCATCTTCCATTTAATCGGTTTATTTTTGGCTAAAATGTTGTATATGTGCTGGTGGAACTATATGGTTTTTGAGAGAGAAAGTGAGAAAGAGAGGAATTTAGATGAAAGAGTTGCAAAAAAACAACTCTATGCATGAATGGCAACCTATTGATGGTTATTTAGTGTTATTTTGATACCTGTATGAAATTTTGGAATTGGAACCCTAAGGGGTTCATGCTAGCAGAATATCAAGATGTAAGGAAGGAGTGATTTTGTGTTGAATAATGCATAGAAAGTAGTTTAAGATCAAGATTATGCAATTTTATGAAGAGAAAGTTTGAAAATCACAAAACCTTTACTACTTCACATTTCCGGTCAGGCTAGTTTTAGTGGGAAGAAGTATGATTTCGATAATTTTAATGCTTCCATTAGATTTAGAATGCAAAATTGTGTAGGGGAGAAGTGAGCAAATTATTTTGGAAGCCTTAGAATCAATTTTGACAAAGTTAGAGTTTAAAAACCCCAAGTAGTTCAAGAGGAGTTCTAAGATGTTTTTAAGTGGGAAGAAGTATGATTTCGATAATTTTGATGCTTCCATTAGATTTAGAATGCAAAATTGTGTAGGGTAGAAGTGAAAAAATTATTTTGGAAGCCTTAGAATCAATTTTGACAAAGTTAGAGTTTAAAAACCCCAAGTAGTTCAAGAGGAGTTCTAAGATGTTTTTAAGTATTTTAATGCTTTAGTTGTGGCCTATTATTAATGGCATATGCATTATATTATGTGTAGTAGTCTAAGTTGTAAAGGGGAGTCTCCAAAGAGTAAGAAGAAAGTTTCAAAGTGCAAAAGGAAGCCTTTAAAAATAAAAAAAAGTTAAGCAAATAAGGTAACAAATTCTCTAACTTTTATATTTACATTGTCATTGATTGTTGATTGTGTGATTGCCATGTTAAGGCTATGTTGAGTGATTTATTAATATGCAAGTCTTTTCATGATGTTGATGATGATAATGCACCTTGGCAAAGTGTGAATTTATGACATATAAGGTTAGTAAGGCATGTTCAAGTCTCATGTCTTGTTATTATTGCACAATGATAATTATGCATGTTGATGTAATAATTAGATATATTTGCTATTGAGATTCCATGAATCTCATTCTCCCAAAAACCTAACCTCTTAGGTCAAAGTTCAAGAAGTAAAGGCAATGAGATTGAAGACTAATAATGTGGGTGGTTTCCATTTTTGAAAGAAAATAGTGAACATATATGAGTATTGCATTATGCTAAATTTTGGATAAATTTAGCTAAAATCTTGCAATGCCAAATAGATGGTATGTGTTGTGTAGACTTGTAAACCATGCTAAGCTATTATGGCATGATGATATATGCATAGAGAGGAAAGAAGTAAGCATGTTAAAGTAAAGTAAAAGGCTCTTACACTCTCAATATTGGCCTAAGTTGAGGTAGTTATGAATTTGAGCAAACCAAGTCCAAATGACTTGTTATTTTTGTTGGAAATTGTGCCCTAGGGGTCAACCATTGTATCTCAAACATTATTTATTTTAATATATTTTCTCCATTTAATTATCATATGTTTCACATGTTTATTATGATAATTGCATCCATGGGCAAATTATGAATATTGTCCTAATTGTCCCTGATCGGTTATCTGTGTGGGAACACAGATAAAGTAAGACCAGTATGACTTTGATAAGGTATGGAGTACGAGTCAAAGTCATAGGCACTTGTGAAAGTACAAGGTGCAAGGCCGACCCGCTATGAGAAAGCTGCATGGATTAAGTCATTAGCTTATCTCATATATAATCACGTCACAATGTCCTTTGGCATGAGATCATCATGGATTTCGGCATGAAAGTCACTAAGCTTTGACCTAGTTAAAAGTCACCTTTGACCGGGTGATGATAAAGGCTATAATCGGGTTTAGGGGTTTTCATGTGAAGGAATGTGAGTGATCAAGATAGAATTTGTCCCTCGTATTAGTTGAGAGATATTACTAGGCCTCTCGATGAGTGAGTCTGAGAAATGTATGGTCATACTGTAACGAAAAGGAGTTTTTCGTTTCTTTGATCAGACTACTCAGGGATTAAGAAAGTAATGGTCGGGAATAGGAGGATGACATCATCCATGCCTCATCCTTGACCGAGATATCGTGTGACAAAAGGGACGTGATGTGATTGCATGAAAGGTTGCGTCGTGTTAACGATCCCCATATGATTTGGGTAGTCGTAATGTCTTGCTAGAGACCGCTTGCGACTTGTGAGCTAATGTTGAGTTTAGCCCACTGCCAACTTCATATAGGCCTACAAAGTTGAATTTTAATTATAGGGTTTATTCGAATTTTATATATACATATGAATTCGAAATGACAATAATATAATATGTTAGTATTTAATTTATTCGATAAATTAAATAACTAACATTAATATTCAGATTTAATTTATAAAGATAAATTAAATTCGTTGGCTCACTATTTGAGTTAATTATATGGATATGATTTGATCAAAACAAAATTGCAAAATTCGAATTTCACATTTTGAATTTCAAGATTAATAAAGATTAATCTTGAATATATTTTGAATTTCAAATTTTGAATTTCAAGATTAATAAAGATTAATCTTGAATATCTTTTGAATTTCAAATTTCGAATTTCAAGTTTAATAAAGATTAATCTTGAATATCTTTTTGAATTTTGAATTTCAAGTTTAATAAAGATTGATCTTGAATATCTTTTTGAAATTCAAATTTCAAGAAGATTAATCTTGAATATCTTTTTTGAAATTCAAATTTCAAAATTAATAAAGTTTATTTTTGAATATCCTTTTGAAATTCAAATTTTAAGATTCATGAAGATTAATCTTAAATATCTTTTTGAAAATTCGAATTTTAAGATAAACAAAGATTAATCTTGAATATCTTTTCATATCTGAATTCGAATTTTAAAGATTAATTGTAGATTCTAGAAGCTCTCCATGAGTTCTATAAATATTAGGACTCATGAACAAGAGAGGGATTCTATTCGAATCTGGTTGTGAGCCACATAACCCTAGAGAGAGAGTGAGATGTAATAGGCGCTAGCACGCTGCGATTGTTGGAAACTGTCGTGGATACCGGTAGAGGGAGGCGATCAAAAAAGGTTGGCTCCTCGTGATCGGAATCAAGAACGCAAAAGGTCGTGGAACCTGAAGAGATCCAAACGCAAGAAACTCTTCGGATTCGAAACGTAAAAGGTATGCCTTCATCTCCTCGATCTAAACACCTTTGACAGATCTGTATTTGGGATTAGAAAATTTTAAATTTCGATGCATGTATGTTCTAAAATCCCAACAATTTTCCAGATAAATATTTTACATGAGAAGCTTTAAAAAGAGTCAAAGTTTGCTTGATTTGGAGTTTGGTGCAAAAACTTATGGCTACCCAGGTTAGAAGAAAAATATGGAAAAAATGAAAAATAATTAAATGAATAGTGTTTATCATGAATTATTCTATATCAATTGGTCAAGAAATTAGAAAAATTGATTTTTCCCTAGTAGGGAATTTATTAAGCTTCATTTAGAGACTTGAACCACTTAATTTTGATTTTTCTATGATAAGTTATGAATTTTTAAAGTTGGCTAGAAATTCTAAAATTACCAAGTGAATATCACCGATGAATTGCACTTTCAAAAAGTTTTAAAAATTCACTTGGTTAGCTAATTACAAGCATTGGAAGACCTTAAAGTGGTTCATAATTGGGCTCTCATATAAAATGAAGTAAGTTAAGAAAGGCATTACACTAAACTGAAGGGATATCTTATCCCAACGTTTCTTTTGGCCACCATTTACTCTATGCTCTCGTTAAAGCAAGGTCAACTTCGCTTTGCCTTGCCTCAGCTATTTTTTCCCATGTTTCTCTTGTGGATGACATGTTGATTTTATCAAAGGAACATTAAACTCCACTGTTGAATCTCACTTTCTTTCTTTTAAAGGACTTGTTGCTTTTACTATAGCAATGTCAACTCTGCTTGTTGAATCTCGACTACTCTTATGTTGGAGGTCATGTTTCCCATTCTCTTGGGATTATTCCATGGCAAGACTTTTCTCATACTTAGTCTAACTATTAACTATTTCTAGATTATTAGGAAAGCTTTTAATGCTTGTCATAACTCTTTCACCATCTTGCTATCATTGAATCATCATATGTAAAATAATTATTCTAGATTTATTATTAGCCTAACTACTCTTCCATTGGAACTCATGCACCTCAAAAACATCTTAGATACACTACTAGTTCCAAACCTTACTGAATATCTATCATAGGGCATACATTCTTTGAACTATACTGTTTCGTGATATAACAATCATCTTTGTTTAGTTCCCTTCACCAAAAATTATACCGTTTCGCTATGGTTTAGGCAAATCACTAACTAATAAAAGCTCATAATTTAAAACTTGCATCTTAATCATTGGGTTACTATTCATTTAATCATTCCAAAAAAATTTTGTATAACTTTAAAAATTCATAACTAATTTTAGAAAACTCGAAATGAAGTGATTTAAATTTCCATTTAAAGCTCTTGAACTAACTTTCAAAAATCATATCTTTGAATGTATACATCCAAAATTAGCGAATTATCACTTATTTTAAACTTTGAAATGTGTGCTTCTAAATTAGAAAGTTTCATAAACATGTGATAACATTGAACATATTTTGTCGTTACCTTAACTTTAGTGCTTTTTAAGGGTATTTAATCCCTTTTAACATGGTTACATGCAACTATTAAAATGCTAATGCATGCAATTTAACTTCATATTTGTTTATGGAATGATTAGCATATTAAATATACATTTCAAAGCATCAAAATGAATATATATATATATATATAACTCTTAGAATTCTTATCAATGCGACAATTATAGTAAAATAATGCTATAGATGTTGGAAAATGTACCATAGGGGCCAATCATTGTACTTCACACATTATTTATTTTAATGTATTTTCTCCATTTAATTATCATAACTTTTACATGTTTATTATGATAATTGCATCCTTGGGAAAATTATGAATATTGTCCTAAATGTCCATGGCCGGTTATCTATGTGGGAACAAAGATAAAGTAAGACCAGTATGACTTTGATAAGGTATGGAGATACGGGTCAAAGTCATAGGCACTTGAAAGAGTATAAGATGCTGGACCGACCAGCTATGAGAAAGCTGCATGGATTAGGTCATTAGCTTATCTCATATGTAATCATGTCACAATACCCTTTGACCTGAGATCATCATGGATTCCTTCATGAAAGTCACTAAGCTTTGACCTAGTCAAAAGTCACCTTTGACGGGGTGATGATAAATGCTATAATTGGGCTTAAGGGTTTTCATGTGGAGGAATGTGAGTGATCAAGATGGGATTTGTCCTTCACATTAGTCGAGAGATATTATTGGGCCCCTCGATGAGTGAGTCTGAGAAATGTATGGCCATACTATAATGAAAAGGGGTTTTCGTTTCTTTGATTAGAACAACTAAGGGATCGAGAAAGTAATGGTCGGGAGTAGGAGGATGACGTCATCCATGCCTCATCCTTGACCGAGATATCGCGTGACAAAAGGGAGATGTGGTTGCATAAAAGGTTACGTCGTGTTAATGATCCCCGTATGATTTGGGTAGTCGTAATGTCTTGCTAGAGACCGCTTGCGACTTGTGGGCTTATGGTGAGATTAGCCCACTGCCAATTTTATATGGGCCTACAGGGTCGCACGCAAGAACAACCCAACATAAGCTTTATTTCTAGGGTTTATTCGAATTTTAAATATATGTATATATATGTTGAAATTCGAAATTGCACAATATTATGTAAATAATATTTGTGTGTGTTAGTTTAATATTTAATTTATTTGATAAATTAAATAACTAGCATTAATTTAATTTATAAAGATAAATTAAATCTGTTGGCTCATTATTTGGATTAATTAAATGGATATGATTTGATCAGATCAATTTAATCCAAATTAAGATTGCAAAATTCGAATTTCACATTAATTTCAAATTTCGAATTTCAAGATTAGATCTTGAATATTGGAATTGCAAGATTAGATCTTGAATATCTTTTTGAATTCGAATTTCAAGATTGATCTTGAATATTGAAATTGCAAGATTCTTGAATATCTTTTGAATTTCAAATTTTGAATTTCAAGATTGATCAAGATTAGATCTTGAATATCTTTTGAAATTTAAATTCCAAGATTGGATCTTGAATATCTTTTGAAATTCAAATTCCAAGATTAGATCTTTAACATCTTTTGAAATTCAAATTTTAAGATTAGATCTTGAATATCATTTCAAATTCGAATTTCAAGATTAATAATGGTTAATCTTGAATATCTTTTTGAAATTAAAATTCATATTTTTCAAGATTAATAAAGGATTAATCTTAGATTATGATGCACTCCATGAGCTTTATAAACATGAGTGCTCGTGAATAGTAGTGGCATCTCATTCTGAATTTGAATTCGCTCTTAAGCCACGAAACCCTAGTGAGAGAGAGGGAAAAACAAAGAGGCGCTAGCATGTTGCTATTGTTGGAGACTGTTCGCGTGGATACCGGTAAAGGGAGGTGATCGAAAGAACATCGGCTCCTCGTGATCGAAAGCAAGAGCGCGGAGGTTGTGGAATCTGAAGAGATCTAAACGCAAAGAAAGGGACGATTTCAAAACACAAAAGGTACGCCTTTATCTCCTCTATCTAAACGCCTTTGACAGATCCGTATTTGGGATTAAAAAATTTTAAATTCTGATGCGTGCACGTTCTAATTCCAACACTTGGACCTAGGAATGTTTAGTTTGGAAGAATGAGATTTCAAAGAAATCCCAATAGTAAAGACACCAACATATAAACCAATATGCATGACAATTATTCATGACTTGCATATGCATGAACATGTGGTATACTAAATTTGCTAGTAACTTTGCATGCAATCAAAACATACCAATAACACTCCATTACATGTTCAAACATCACAATTTTTTCCATGCATTAAAACTCAATGACAAACAACTATCAAAACAATTATTAGTGCAAAGTTAGTGGTTTTTGCTACTTTGGTTTCCAACTTGCATTTGAACTTGAAGGTTGTCTTTCTTATCCTTCCAAGAGAGTTCTTTGGTAATTCACTTTCCTATCACAACATAATATCATGGATATCAACAACAAGCCAATTCCAAGTCATAATACATACTACAACCATACAAAACTTCCCTTTGAACATTAAGAACCCTAAAGCTCTTAAACTTACCAAAATTAATTTCAATGCTTTCCAAATTATTTTCTCACTTCCACCCGACACAATTTTTCTTTCTAAAACCAATGGAAGTATCTAAATCATCAAAATCACACTCCTCCTCACTGTTCTTGGTCTGGCCGAAAATCAAGAGACTTGGAAGCAAGATGATTTTTCAACTTCCATTGCATGTAATTGCATAATCTTTATTTCTTACTTCTTCTCATGCATTATTTAACACCAAAAAATCACTTTCCATTCAAATAGAAAATTGCACAGTACCTCCCCTAGGGTTTGAGATTCCAAAATTTCAAATACAATAACAACCAACACAAACTATACACTAATCAACTCCTTAACTTGCATAGAGTTGTTTGGTACCAATTATTTGAGCTAAATGCCTCTTTTTCTCATTTTCTCTCTCAAGAATCCTAACTTTCCAGAAACCATAACCAGCCATAATCTCAAAAACTAAACCATTAGAAGTGAAGAGGAAGTTCCAAGGATCACAAATATACTAAAGGTTGCAAGAGAACCCAACTTACCTTGAAGTTCTTGGAGATTTTTCCTTCCTCTTCTTGCTTCTTGCTCTCACACCTCCCTCTCTATTTTTCTGCAATTTGGATGACTCAAATAGCTGAAATGGAGGTGGAGAGATGACTTAATCAAGTGGTAAAATTGATCCAAGGGTTGAGATCTTGTCTTGCATAAGTTGTATGGTCTAATGGTCATTATTCTTCCAACACATTTGACACCTTTATGCACTTATTGGTTGACATTAATGGGATGCAAATGTGAATAAAAATCTGCCCACATGTGCCAAAACAAAATGGTGACATGTGTCCTTGATCTTTTCGATTCAGTTTATCCACTTTTGGCCATAACTTATACCGATAAAATAACTTTATTTTAATAAATTCTGCCACTTATTTGGGACATTTATTTCTCTTTTCAATCTTCAAATATAACCTTCACAAGTGGTATGACTCATTTATGACCACAATTCTTTTTGGAAACTTTATGTTTCCGTAAAGTTATTTTACGCTATCACAACACCGATAAAGCGACTTAGCGATAGTTAACTGGATCCAACCATAAAAAATTCCCAAAATTAATACTGAGATTCTCATACATTTTCTTTCCTCAAATTGCTTCCCGGAATGTCTTTAATTAGAAAACCCTAATTCCAGGGCTTCTCTGGGTCTTTTCCTTCTGATCCAAGATTTGAGCAACAATTTTATTCTATTTTTCCCCGTTTTGAGATAAGATGTTTAAGGCCTCCCGGTGCTTCAAATAATTATTTTTGGCTAATTATTTAATAAAAATGCAAAAAATTAAATGACCTTTAAAATTCTCTCAACAGAAATCTAAGTCAATTTAACTGAAACTGGGCCTCACATACTGATCAGTGACTTTTTCTCTACATTTTAGGTCTCTATGAATTTTTCTGATTTTTTCTCAAACTTTGACCAAGTTGACTTTTGACTTTGGTCGAATGACCAAAATGCCCTTATACTTCCCTTATTTACCATAATGTCCTTACCTTTTTAAACTTCCATTTTTTCCTTTATTTTTAATGACATTAGGCCCTTCCTATAAGGTCACCCATCATGTCATTTCTCCATGCCAAGCACAATTAACTGTGAGGTTCTAATGGATTCGATATCTTAGGGCTAGGCTGATTGTGATCTTTCCGGTCCATTACCTTCCTCTTTTTATGTACTACGTATCTCTAGACCTTAACTCAGCCTATAACTAGCAGATATGGTCTCTGAGTCTCATTTTCCTCCTCTTCAAATAGAAGGCCCCCCAAACAATTGAATCCGATTGAAGTTACTGAAATGAGTGTTTTTAACACCTACCTGAAAAGAGTTGCTGTAAAGAAGAGGAAGCTGGAATCCACTCTCAGTTGAAAACATTAAAAAGCACCTCAAAATTGTTGACTCTTCTTCTATCATGATTAAGGATAGGGAAGCTGCCTCTCCAAAGCTTCGCCAGGATCTTTAGCTGGAACTTTCGCAGTATCAAGAAGGCCATGGCAGTTCAAAGGTGCAAGAATCTAGTCAAGCATCACAATCCTGATTTTGTGTACTTATCTGAAACTAAGCTTAGACTAGATTCTGCTTCTACTTCTTTGGTTAAAATGGGTCATGTTAATTATGTAGGCACTGATGCCAAAAATAGGGGGATGAAATTTAGTAGCCTTGAAGTCTTTTTTGGATTCGACAGTGCTTGAACTTATCTCTCTTTGCTATCATTGTAAGCTGAACTATAATAATATCCTCCCTTCTGTCTATCTTTCTTTTCTCTATGGACCTCCTGTTGCAAGTAACAAGCACTTAATGTTCGACTGTATTGCTAGAACTGCTCAACAAATTAATAACGCATGGATTTTAATTGGTGATTTTAACCAAGTTCTGTCAAGTGATAATAAGCTGAGTAAAAACCCCTTCTTCAAGCTCTATGACAGAATTTTCCAGTGCATTGATTCTTCCCATCTAATAAATATCAAACAACATGGGCCGTGTTTTACTTGGTGCAATAGTAGAGTTGGTGAAGATAAACTTTTAGAAGGGATAGATATGGCCTTTTGTATCTTGGTTCCGGTCTTTCCAAAATTCCATGGTCCAGAACCTTTCAATTGTAGCATCTGATATTTTCCCTATTATCCACTTTACTAATCAACAGCTCAGAAAACAGAAAATGAAAAGATATGAATCATACTGGAATTTCTTTTTGGTTTGTAAAGATATTATTGACCATTGTTGGTCTCAATAAGTGTCGGGACTCTTCTTGCTTCAATTTCCAATGTAAACTGGACAATACACTCTCTACTCTTTGCTCCTGGAGCAACTCTCAGGTTGGAAACTTTGAATTTAGAATCAATCAGCTGAAGCTCGCCTCTTAGAGTTGGCCTTAAAACCTAGGAGAAATAGAGAAAATTTTATCTTATTGGAAAAGGATTATAACTCTACAAAAAATGAGCTAGAATTCCTTTATGATTGCCAAGCAATTTTTTGGGAGCAGAGAGCCAAAGTCAAATGGCATGGGGAGGAGAGAGGAATACCAAATTCTTCCATGAAACTGTAAATAGGAGGAAGACTTATAATACTATCACCTATCTTAAAAAAATGATACATGGACTAATGACCAGAATGAATTATCCTTATAATACTATCACCTATCGTAGCTCCTTCTATTGTTTTGCATATGTTTTAGCATTATATTTCCAATGTTTTAGGAGGGGCAAATCCGTATTTACAAGCCTTTCAATTTCACTTCCCACCATTTTGATTTTCCCGCGGACGCTTGAAAATGGGTTCCCATGGGAACCCATTTTCCATTTGAATCTTCGAACCAAACGCCCGCCGCCACTGAAAAATTTAAATTTTCCTATTCCATCGCTTGATTTGCAGTGAACCAAACGGGCCCTAAATCTCATGGAAATTTTCTGGCCCATGCATGTGGAACAAAATTACATATAGTATGGATCTATCATGTTCGAATTGCAGAGAGATAAGTCTTGGGAGAACCATGTTAAAATGCTAGTTGTTGAAATTGGAAAACTCCAGATCCTATAAATCTTTTCTTTCACGTAACCTCTCGATGTGAGACTTGTGTCAGAAAGTTGAGTTTTGAAGAAGGGAGGAATAGATATCAGTTTCTGCACTTGGGAGTTTTCCGTTTTCTGTTGCATGCAAAAGCTGAAACTCTCTTGTCCTCCTCCATTGCCTAATGGTTCCCTTCACTATTTTGAGTAAAAGGAGGATATTACATCATATAAGATCATATATTACATTTATTTACAGTATGTCAAGTTTCCTTAAATGGCTTTGAGTCCTAATTCATTAAGAACGTGGATTTGATAAAATGTAACATTATCGTACTTATAGAAATTAAGAAAATTTGTCAAAGAAAATTTCTTAAATTTACATCAAAAAACAATCTTCTAGATTTACTTCTAATTAAATGGTTTAACTCATTTACTAATAGATGTTAAGTATAACCGAAGGGATCAATCTCTCAAGTTATAAAATGAAAAATCAATATTTGAATTTCTAATTGAAAAAGTGTATACATATATAGTGTCAGATAGTGCATCAAACAAGTATTCAAATAGAACATAGCAATGATTTGTTAAAAAATGGTTAAACTCCTTTCAAGGTAAGTTGTTTTGTACCTTCTGTTCAACAATTTAATAAGAGGTATTTAAGATATATATATATATATATATAATGATCCAAAAGGAACGTTGGAAAACGACTTATAGTTCAAATCAACAAAAATATCAAGTAATTTACATGAGTAAAAAACTTGTGCATATAACTAAGGCCTAACGCATATTTGCAAAACGGCTTATAGTTCTTGCATATTGATATCTTGATTGAGAACCCGATATTCCTTAATGGTGCCATCTTAACAAGTCGCTAATTAATTTGATCCATCCCAAAATCGGTAAACATATATCCTTCGAGCCAAAACCAGCTTCAAAGAATCAATCAAGTCCAATTATAGATTCGGATTTAAATCCTTGTACGAAAATAAAAACATTGCTCAATATTGTATGTTTTAAAAAACTCAAGGGTTAACATAATCTTTAGCCATTTAAGTTTATCCTTATTTTGGTTTTGATTCCTTAAATTTAAAACAAGTGGTTTTGTTTTAATCCCTCAGGAAAAAATGATACAGATTTTTATTAGATTACATGTATTAATATTTTAAATGGAATAAAATTTGAGGGAAAACAAACTTAAATAACCAAAGATTCTATTAATTCAATAATTAAATAAGTTATATATGATTTGGCCGACGAAATTAGTTCTGAAGAGACTTGAAACTCGACCTGATAACCTAAGGAACCAGCACGAAATAATCTCTTGTATAATTGTTCCTATTTAGATGTTGCTAAACAAAATAGTAGTCCGATTTAGCTAGAAAGATTGAAGCATTATGACATCACCAACTTGATAGCCCTACGAAGAGTTCTCTTAAGCTATATATATACATATAGAGAGAGAGAGAGTTAGGGGTTGTAGTTGTATTTCCAAGTTGCTACGAGACTTGACACCAAATAGTTTGAAGACTGATGTTTTCTTTATTGTAGAGAGCCCCACAACCTCTCCTAACCAGACAACTCTCCTTGATTTGCTCTTTCTATATAATAATTTTGTAATCTTTGATGTACAAATATAATTTTGGAAATTGACATTACCATGTAGGGATGGGAGGCCCAACCCGCCATCTTTTTTTATTTTTTTAAATTATTTTATATATTTTTTTTGCTTTTTTTCAATCCCAATATTTTTTATAAAGGAAAAAGTAATATTAAATTATATTTTTAGGAAATTAGTGAACACTTATTGATAAAATTGGAAAGAGAATCGTAAAAATATGCAATCTTATAGAAAAAAATTGGGTAAAAAAATAAAAAAAATTATTTTTATAAAAAAATAAAATAAAAAAATATTTTGGCGGGCTCGGGCTGGGGAACCCCAGCCCGCCACCAAGGAAGAGGGTTGGTGGGCTGGCCCGCATTCCCAACCCTATTACCATGGTTCTTTATTACCTGAAATATTAAAAATAATGGTACAAATGTGGCAACTCACTTGAACTTCCACTGTTCTGATACTTGCGAAAAGATTACGAAAGGCCCAAAATATAGTTGCAAACCAATTAAATTTTAAAAGTTATGAATAACTAATTTAACTAATCACTTTAATTTGTTACTAGATGATCATCAACTACTTTGCAAGCTAAAATTATCGGTAAGAAATTAAATATTATTTTTATATTATCTTATTAAAATAGTGATACCTTAACTTAAATGTCAATGTTATTATTTCTAAATCTTTAGACACAACTTACAAGTTAATGACATTAAAGATTTTCAAATTCTTGAAAAATTTTCTGCTATCTATTTTATTTTAAGTTAAAGTGTGCTAATTTATAAATCTTCCTCCAAAATTATATTCCTAAATCATCTTTTCAAAATTAAGTATTAGTATATTGACAAGGAAATATTATTAAGACAAATATAATATTTTATTTAAATTATTAATGTTGTTGCCCGTAATGGTCTTTCATGATCACCTCAAAACCCGTTAATTAGTATATTATAGCATTAATATACTTGTAACTTTTGAAACTTAATTAGTGTTCATTTTCTTTTAACACTTCGGGGATTACATTATGCATGCCACTTGATAGTTTAGAATACTTCGGGGCTCTAAAGAATAATGTGTTTAAGAAAAAAGTCTTTTAACTCTATTATTTCAAGAAACCGAAATACTCTTAACATCGCGACTAATATGTGAAAAATTGAAAGCTCAATAATAAATAACAAAACTTCATTGGTAAATATTTGAAAACCTCGTTTTCAAAGTTCTAAGCTGTTGGAGTTTATACATTTTGAAACTTAATTAGAAATTATGAAAAATATGTAATAGTAAGCCTTCCGTGGAAACTCATAATTTATTTATAATTGTGATCCAAAACTCCAGGTTTTTAAAACACCAATGCAGGACCATTTTTGGTATATTGCATTTTTTAAAAATATTCAAAAGGGACAATAAATATACTTAATTCTTAAATGTCATTATTTTTTATGAACGTACTTCCTTGTCATTTTCCCTATCATTTTGTGTTCATTGCCTTTCTGATTTGCTACTTTCGTGGCCCTCACAAACAACACACTCCCTTAAGACCCGTTCCTTGCTTTTTTTCAAAAGGCCTTTGTTTCGTACTATTCTTTTGGCAACACCACTAATGATTTTTGTTGTCTCTTTTATTACTACAATCCATACTTCAAAAAAATATTCCATCTACAATTTTTTTTAAAAATGCAATAACTTATATGAGAGTACATATAATTACATTCGGAAAACTACTTTAAAGTCCCGAGAAATCTAAATAATTTCAAACGTCGCAAAAAATGTACAAATCCCTCATGACTTAGGGCTTGTTTGGGAACCATGTTTGAAACCTAGGTTTCACAGATTCCGAGGTAAAAATTAGGTTTTGAAAAGTGATTTAGGGCTTGTTTGGAAACCAGGTTTGAAACCTCGGTTTCACAGAATCCGAGGTAAAAAATAGGTTTTGAAAAGTGATTTATGTTTGGGAAGTTATAGCTTTTACGAATTCCGAGGCAAAAAAGTGGGTAGGAAAGAGGAAAGTAAGAGAAAAAGTAGGAAAGAGAAAGAGAGGAAAAAGTAGGAAAGAGAAAACGTAGGTTTCAAACCTATGTTTGTAACCTAGGTTTTGGCAACCAGGTTGCCAAACGAGCCCTTATGTTTGGGAAGTTATAGCTTTTACGGATTCCGAGGTAAAAAAGTGGGTAGGAAAGAGGAAAGTAAGAAAGAGAAAGAAAGAAAAAGTAGGAAAGAGAAAACATAGGTTTCAAACTGAAGTTTTGTAACCTAGGTTTTGAAACCTAAATGCCAAACAAGCCCTTAGCGTTATTTAAAAACAAAAAAAAAGAATTATCATCATAAATGTAAAGGACAGCTTAGTCTTATGTAAGGAACAATTTAATTTTCCCCAAATGATATTCTTGCCGTAGTTCTATTTACAGAAGATAGATAACGAATTTTCAA
Source organism: Vachellia pachyceras (assembly GCA_025593235.1). Lineage (NCBI taxonomy): Eukaryota > Viridiplantae > Streptophyta > Magnoliopsida > Fabales > Fabaceae > Vachellia > Vachellia pachyceras. The sequence continues at coordinate 16,422 of JANTPZ010134989.1, forward strand.
AAATAAAGAAAATTAGTTAACTTAATTATTTATAAAAATAAGCTTTGGTTTAATTTTTTAAAATATTCATTTTAATCATTTAATTGTAAAGTAACCTTTTGACAGAAAATCTCTTAATATATGCTATCAGTAAGTAAAGTTTAGAGAAAAATTATAAATTTAATATAGAAATTAAAGTGAACTGAATATTGTATTTAGGACAAAAACAAATCCCTATATTAACTCTTACAACTAAACCGAGAGTGACTAACTTGGATTTTTAGAAATATTAACTTAGCTATATGTCAATAACAACTTTTATGAAAATAACAACTTACCGTAATGCAAATGACAATTTGACTGGAGGTGACTAAATACAGTAACAACTTGGGTTACCTTCTCATAAACAACAACTTGGGGGTGTTCTAAATAACAACTTAATTAATTTTCTATAAATGACAACTTTGGTTAATGGAAATAACTTCTTGATTTTATGAAAACTCAAGTTTGATATTGGCTGGAAAATTGGAAATTCAAGTTGTTATATTTACTTACTAAACAAGTTGTTGATTCAATAAACTGAAGTTAAAGGAAATTGAGTTGTTATTTACATAAATCCATGTTTTTTGAAGTATAACCAAGTTATCATTTTTTTCATAAATTCTAAACACCCATTATTAGTTGCATATGTTGTAAATATTGTGTGTGGGTGTGTCAACGGAAGATTTTGATATGACGTGGGATTGTGGGGATCCAAATAAATATACAATAATGTGATCTTAGATTAGTAAATGGGCTCATAGGGGGAGTATGTTAACATACGATAAAGGTCCACTGGAGACAAATCCATCAATTTTCCCTACCCTTTATGCACAGGTTAAAAGCGGTACTAGGCACTCTTTATAAGAAATATCCATCTAATTAATTCGTCACTCTAATAACAATTATGAGTCTTTAATATATGTAACGATGTCTTTAAATCATCATTAAGTGTGTTAATGGCTACGTAACCACCCATTTAATTGTCTTTAGGTGCATTAATGGATGAGTTAATGGCGATTAAATGTGTTTAAGTGTGCCCATTATGATCCGCAACCTATAAAAGGGCATGAGATCGAAGTTCTCAACACGTAGCTCCTGAGCTTTCAAGCATTATTCTTCCCTCCTCTGGTTCTCTACTTTGTGAGTTCCATTATACGTTCCGCTAGTTCTGTATCCTTATATCTATACAGGAAGAATCCGTTTAATCATGGGGAGTGACGCAACTTACTTGCCGGTAGTCGCGGAATAGCTCTTAAGAACAGTGTCCTCGGACGCAATTCGAATTAATTGTTTACTTGCAGGTGTTGTTGCCTCCAGGATGAGTACAACATTGGAAATAAGTTGGAAGATCCAATGATGTTTACATGCTGCATACAACAATCTTAAGAGCTATTCTCGCTAGACGTGTGAAGCGTGTTATGATGAGTGTTTTCCATTTCATTACAAAGGAAATGAGATAAGTTCTAATCCCAATCCCAACCTCCTTTCACTTGATTCTTACTTGCTGAAATTAATTAGAATTGTTCAATCTGAATATTTTGGATATGAATATGTTTCTATATATACTTGTTGAAATGTATCGCATCAATCTAACAACCCACATCAGTTACTGTCTGTAGGATATTGGGTTCTGCCTAAATAGGATGACTTCGTGTATGAATCAATACTGTATATAGAAAGGAAACATTTAAAATGCTATTTCTATTTGAAGCTTATTCTAAATCAATTGAAGGGGGTAGAGGGATGAGCATCAAATAAAAGGTCAAACCGCAGAGTTATTTGTTTTTATAAAGTTGCAAAAATAAATGTAAAGAAAAGGGCTTTGTCAATTCTCTTTCAGGCTTCTAAGCCAAGCAAAAATGCAACACTCTGCAATAAACATTCAAGCTCCACGTATGCTTTTCCCGCTAACAGTTAATGCCCATGAACCATAATGCTTCCAGTTAGTATCATATAGTTTTATAAATATCAATAAAACAAGGCCTTCCATAGCATTCAGGGTACCTAACTTTTGCAATATGAGAGTTTGACTAATAAGAAGTTGAGAATTTCTCTTCATATGCATATTCAGAAAGAAAATAAACATTTTTTTATAATGTCTTGATGAAACTTGATTCAAATTTCGTTATGAGGATATTTGCATTTGAGATTTTTCAATGGTCAAGCTTCATTTGATGGTTAATGACAATTATAATAACATTGAATAATCATAAATTATGAGAAGAATATTTATTCTGACTAGAATATGAGACCATTTGCCATGGCTTGTTTAATATGCATGAATATGATTGCATTTGATGATCGGTTGGAGGTTTATTGTTTTGATCAATGAGTACATTAATGTGTGTGACAGCTTTGTATGATTTAATAAGAATTCATCATGTTTAAAGTCATTCACTCATTTGCATGATTGTTGCATATTACAATTAAATTTTTGTAATTACGTGCACTATTGTATTTCGGTTACGTAGACATTAATGTGTGTTTATTTACATTTTGAATGTGTATGAATTATATTGAACGAGTGACCTAATGTACACAATTGCAAATCTATTATCGTTTAACTCAGTTTGCCTCCAAGGAATACGTGGCATGCTATGAATGTTGTAGCATTAAGCATTTATCTAGAAGTCAATCAACCTCCCGATTTAAATCCACATATTCGTATATTTGGAGGCAAGATAATAGTATTAAATTAACCCTTTTTATATATGTGTGAAAACTAGTGGTGTAATGAGATTCAATAGGGAAGGTTGGAGACATAACAATAGAATATTTTAAATTCCATTTGTCCATATTTAAGTGGAGTTTTTAAAAGTTTGGTATGAGAAGCAAGCTTTGGGTTTAAAATGTGATGATACTTTGTGAAATTGAAATCACAAGATCCAAAGAAATTCTAATTTAATTAGAATGGAAAGGAATTATATGGCATGAGATTCTAATTTAAATTAGAATCATAAGATGTGAAATATTTGAATGTGTAAGATTGCTATGTTGGAATAATTTAACAATTGGCCACATATTTCACTTATATGTGGGTGCCATTATTTCTTATCCCGGCCCGAGTATAAAGTGATCTACTAAGGTATAAGGAATTAAGTGGGCTCAATTAGGTGTCATGGACCAAAATATACTGAGGCCCAACTTGCAGGCCCGTATTCATTAATGGGCTTAAATTCAGGGCTATGGTCCCCGGGTTAGCCAAGGGTTTTCATTTGGCCGTCTTGCTTCCCCATCCGCAGTTGGTTCTCTCTCCCCCTGGCGATAACCTGGTTGACCTGCCCTTCCGTCATACGCATCCATGGATCCAGGTACGCTTCCGCAATGCTTTAATCTATTCCATTGAACTTGTATGCTTTAGAGAATTCCAACAAGTGGTATCAGAGCCACCATACTAAGTTCTTTGGAATAAAATCTGTACGGATGATTTGTGTGGAAAATTGTTGATGAATATTTGCTTCCTTCATCATATGCGATTTTTGTGTGTGTGACTATGGGAAATTAGTTTTGAGCCTTTCTTCTCTCTCTCGGCCGATCATATATGCTTCTGTGTGTAAATCTGCGAGTATATATATGTGTGCATGGATTGATTTTTCGGTGTATAGAGCTGTGATTATTGTTGGCTTCGGTTATGTATGTGTGAGTTTTTTGCAATCTGCAAGCTTGATCGCCAGGATCTATGGCTTCTCACTAGAAAGAAAGTTTTTCAAAATTTTCGAAAGCTTCACGTTTTCGTGCCTGTGCATGTATGTGAGAATCTGGAGTTGCTGTTTATATATATATACTCACATGGATTTATTCCTTGCCATGATTGTGCTAGTATGCTTGTATGCATCTGTGATGGATTTCACCAGAATTCATGGTTAGCAGACGGAATTAGAAAACTTTTCAAAAGCTTATTCTCGTGAGTGCATATCTACACAAATTGGTGTTTGCTTATTTGTGAAATTTTTACATGGATTCTTATGATAAAGAAGAAAAGAACATATTTTCTGTGATGAATAATCACAGTTTTTTGAGTCCATCGTCGCTGGAAAAACTCTCTATCGTCGCCTGAGAAGAAAACGAAAAAAAAAATCTTAATGCCTTTCTTTAATCGTCATAATCTGTTTTGAATAGGGAATAAGTGCATGGATTCAGTTACGAAGGGGGAGATCTGCGTTGATTGCTGTGTTAAATGCCATAATCTGCGATGCCTGAAACGAAACTGAGGAGAAAACGATCATCTGCGTTGATTGATGTGTTAAATGCCATAAACTGAGAAGAAAATGTTTTTTTTTAAAAAAATTATGTGGCCACAAAAGGGGAAAGCAGCGAACCGGGTCGCTCATTCGGGTCATGTCCGGGTAGGGCAACCCGGATCACTTGTTTATTTTTTTTTTAAAAAAAAATTTCGGCGCCGGGTCGCGCCAGCGAATGGGTCGGGTAGGTCAACCCGGCTCGCTGGGTGAGGTGTCAAACAGCGCATTTTGGGTTGCCCAAAATGATGCCGTTTTGGCATGCGGTCAGCGCCTCCCCAACGCGACCGAAACGATGTAGTTTGGTTTGAAGTACTTGGGCCATTTCGTTTGGGCTCGTCTTTTCTAGGCCGCCAGATTTTTTTTTCCTTTTTTTTAGTCTTAGAACCAAGTTTTGGGCCGCATTCTGGGCCTTACGTTTTTTCTAGGCCATTTTGGCCGAAAAAAGGGAAAAGTCTGTTTTTTTTCTCTTCTGGGCCAAGTTCTTTTTTTTTTGTCTGGATTTTTTAACAATTTTTTGGCCAATTTTTTTTGGGCCATGTTTCGGCTTGAAAAAAATATTCCAGAAACTTTCTCTTGGGGTTGTAGTTATTTTTAGATATATTTTTATGAATTATCCTGTATTATTTACATTAAGGAAATTAAATTGTACATATTTTCTGTGATAATTATTTTAAAATATGTGCAAATAAGGTATTATGGAGTTAGCAATAAATTTCAAATAAATTTTGAAGGCTTTTATGCCCATTTAAAGTTCTTTATGTTTTATGCTAATTAAATAAATTAACACAACATCACACCAAAGTGTGCTCTCTTGTGAAAATTGTTTATGAGGCATATTAGAAATGGTTAGTGTATATATACTTTCATGCAAGTATCTAATCGGCCTAAAGGAAGGTTGATACTTGGCAGAAATATATAGACACCTGTGATGGTAAATATGTGACAATTCTCAGGTATAATCATGCGAATAATAATGTGTTCCAAAGAATAATTATTATTTGGCAGATCTTATTGTCAGTATTTGATCATTACAACAAGATGCCACTGATAGTTAATATTATCATCCAAAGATAAAATATTAATGTTTTTACCGGTATCTTGGCATGGGGATTACATTTATTCGAATTTATTGCTATTATCTTTTATGTGGATTTCTAATTATATGTTTTTCCTTGTTCATTCAGCTTCTGTTTCATCCATATCTGCCAATTTAAATTCCATTCCAGTTTTAAATGGAACCAATTTCAAGGATTGGAAAGATAACATGATGATAATTCTGGGATGCATGGATCTAGACCTTGCATTAAGGACTATTGCTCCCCCTCCTCTTATTGTCAGTATTTGATCATTACAACAAGATGCCACTGACAGTTAATATTATTATCCAAAGATAAAATATTAATGTTGTTACCGGTATCTTGCGATGGGGATTACATTTATTCAAATTTATTGCTATTATCTTTTATGTGGATTTCTAATTATATGTTTTTCCTTGTTCATTCAGCTTCGGTTTCATCCATATCTGCCAATTTAAATTCCATTCCAGTTTTAAATGGAACCAATTTCAAGGATTTGAAAGATAACATGATGATAATTCTGGGATGCATGGATCTAGACCTTGCATTAAGGATTGTTGCTCCCCCTCCTCTTACGGATGAAAGTACTCCTGAAACACGGAGATATTTTGAAAAGTGGAAGCGATCAAATCGTATGAGTCTTATGATCATTAAGCATGACATACCAGAAGCCATTAGAGGTGCTATTGCGGAGAGTATTCTCAATGCTAAGGATTTCCTTGTCGAAATTGAAAACCGCTTTGTAAAAAATGATAAGGCAGAAACAAGCACGCTTTTGCAACGCTTGATTTCCATGAGGTATAAGGGGCAAGGAAATATAAGAGAATATATTATGGAAATGTCCCACATAGCTGCAAAACTTAAGGAATTAAAGCTTCAGCTATCTGAGCACCTTTTGGTACATTTGGTGCTTATTTCTCTTCCTGCACAATATAGCCAGTTTAAGGTCAGTTATAACTGCCAAAAGGAGAAATGGACTCTTAATGAGCTCATATCCTATCTTGTGCAAGAAGAAGAAAGACTAAAGCATGAAAGTACTCATAGTGCTAATGTGGCAAGTACCTCAAAAGGTAAGGGCAAAAAGAGAAAATTTCCAGAGGCTGCAAAGGATCCTATTCAAAGGAAACCCATCAGGAATCCTGCTCCTACTCCTAACCCAGTAAGGAATCCTCTAGATGAACTAAATGGGTGCTACTTTTGTGGGAAGCCAGGACATATGAAGAAAGATTGTACCAGATATCGCGCATGGCGTGCCAGAAAAGGTACACATCTTATTTTGGTTTGCACTGAGGTTAATTTAGTTTCTGCACCTAGAAACACTTGGTGGTTAGATTCTGGTGCTACCACTCATATTAGTGTTTCCATGTAGGGATGCATGAACTACCGAAAGCCAAATGATGCTGAAAGACGCATTTATGTGGGAGATGGCAAGTCGGTAGAAGTGGAAGCTATTGGGCATTTTAGATTGTTATTAGAGACTGGTTTTTATTTGGATTTGTTGGATACTTTTGTGGTACCGTCATTTAAACGGAATTTGATTTCAGTTTCTATTTTGGACAAATCCAGTTATTATTGTTCATTTGGAAACAATAAGGCTATTTTATCTGCAAATTCAAATGTTATTGGAACTGGTTCGCTTATGATTTATAACAATTTATATTTGTTAAATACGGTAGCTTCCTATAATGAATCGTTACATGTCTCAACACGAGGCACAAAATGAAAAATCAATACAGAAAGCTTAGGATCATTATGGCACAAGCAATAGGGCCACATTTCTAGAAATAGAATTGAAAGGCTTGTGTCTAATGATATATTAACCAATATTGATTTTTTGGATTTCGGGAACTGCATTGATTGCATTAAGGGCAAACAAACAAAAACAAAAAATATAGGTGCTTATAGAAGTCAAGATGTATTAGAATTAATACATACGGATATTTGTGGACCATTTCCCAAACCTTCATGGAATAGTCAACAATATTTCATATCATTTATAGATGATTACTCTAGATATGGGTACTTATATTTGATTCATGAAAAGTCACAAGCCCTAGACATGTTCAAAATTTTTAAGACTGAAGTTGAAAATCAACTCAGTAAAAGGATTAAAAATGTCAGATCTAACCGTGGAGGTGAATATTATGGTAGATATGATGGATCAGGTGAATAACGTCCAGGGCCATTTGCTAAATTCCTAGAGGAATCAGGAATCGTTCCTCAGTACACCATGCCTGGTTCGTCCAGCATGAATGGTGTTGCTGAGAGATGAAACATAACTCTTCAAGACATGGTGAGAAGTATGATAAGTCATACTACCTTGCCATAATCCTTTAGGGGAGAAGCAATAAAGACTGCAGCCTATATTTTGAACAAAGTTCCAACTAAGGCAACTGGTAAAACACCCTATGAACTTTGGACAGGTAGAAAGCCTAGCCTAAAGCACTTTCATATTTTGGGTTGTCCAGCTAAGGCAAGGCCTTACAAGCCACAGGAAAAGAAACTGGACCCTAAAACATTAAGCAGTTACTTTATTGGATATTCTGAATACTCAAGGGGTTATAAATTTTATGATCCTACTCTCAAGACTATTTTTGCAACGGGTCCTGCATGTTTCTTTGAGGATGTTGAGCTTGGGGGGAAGAATAAAGTAAGAAACATCATTTTTAAGGAAGATTCAACCTTTATTACAGAGCCGAATCCTTCAGTTGCTTCTCAAAACACAGGAATTCCTATACCTATTGTGATTGAAGAAGTAAATCCGGAACCTCTATCTAGTGATGTTCAGATTGAAACTCCTCCCGTTCAGGTTGAAGTTCCTCAAATGGAAACTCAACAACCTCAAGAAACAATGCTGAGATGATCCACAAGAGAAAGGAGAAATGCAATTTCGGATGATTACCTTATCTTTCTTCATGAACATGAGGGAGAGAATAGAATGGTGGAAGATGATCCAATCAACTTCCAACAAGCACTGCAAAGCTCCAAATCTCTTATATGGATTGCGGCGATGAATGAAGAGTACAAGTCTATGCAAGACAATAAGGTTTGGGAACTTGTTCCTTTGCCGAAAGGTGAAAAACCCATTGGTTGCAAATGGATATTTAAAACCAAAAGGGATGCTAATGGCAAAGTGGAAAGATATAAAGCTCGTCTTGTGGCAAAGGACTTTACTCAAAAGGAAGGGATTGACTTTAAAGAGACTTTCTCTCCAGTTTCTTCGAAAGACTCTTTTAGAGTAATCATAGCACTAGTCGCCCATTTTGATCATGAGCTACATCAGATGGATGTTAAGATTGCGTTTCTCAATGGTAACGTTGATGAGACGATTTATATGAAGCAGCCAGAGAACTTTGTGTTAGGAGAACCTAACTCTGTGGTTTGCAAATTAAAGAAATCCATCTATGGTCTCAAGCAAGCTTCCCGTCAATGGTATCACAAGTTTCATCAGGTAATTATATCATTCGGTTTTGAAGTGAATCCTATTGAGCATTGTGTATATCGCAAGGTTAATGGGAGTAGATTCATATTTCTGGTTTTGTATGTTGATGACATATTGCGTGCCACCAATAAGTCTGATTTATTATGGGAAACCAAGAAATTTCTATCAAATACCTTTGAGATGAAAGATCTTGGTGAAGCTTCTTTTATATTAGGAATCCAGATTCACCGAGACAGAAATCGAGGTGTTCTTGGATTATCACAAAGAAGTTATATCGATAAGGTGCTTCAGAGGTTCGGCATGCAAGAATGTAAACCAGGTGACACCCCTATTGCTAAGGGAGGCAAATTTAGTCTCAAGCAATGCCCTATGACCACACTTCAAACTAAAGAAATGGAAAAGATTCCCTACTCGTCAGCTGTTGGGAGTCTTATGTATGCTCAAGTGTGTACGTGACTAGATATTGCATTTGCTACTGGAATGTTGGGCAGATATATGAGCAACCCAGGTATGGACCATTGGAAAGCAGCCAAATGGGTTATGAGATATCTAAAGAGAACAAGGGATTACATGCTAATGTACAGGAGATCAGATCAGTTGGAGATCATTGGGTATTCTGATTCTGATCACAATGGATGCCAAGATACTCGAAAATCCACATCAGGCTACGTTTACATGCTTGCTAGTGGAGCCATTTCTTGGAAAAGTGTCAAGCAGACCCTTGTGGCTTCCTCCCCTATGGAAGCAGAGTATGTAGCAGTTTGGAAGGCATCCAATCATGGAATATGGCTACGCAAATTTGTCACCGGGCTGTGAATTGTGGAAAGCATTGAAACACCATTGAAGTTGTATTGTGACAATATGGTAGCAGTCTCTTATTCCAATAAGAACATCAGTATGTCCAAAGCAAGTTATATAGATATCAAATACCTAGTCGTTAAGGACAGAGTGCAGAATGGACAGTTTTCTATTAAGCAAATTCGTACATACTCCATGATAGCTGACCCCTTAACAAAGGGAGTAACACCCAAGGTCTTTCACGAGCACACAACTCGAATGGGTGTGATTTATGATGAGGATATCCTAGTTTAGTGGGAGTATGCATTTGGTGATTGATTTTGTGAACATTTATGTATTTATTCTGATCAGAAATAAAGTTATTCAGTTTTCAGTTCAAGTTTTACTTTATTTTACCATTCTGCATGATTATGTTAAGGTTGATCTCACTAAGGAGGATCAGTTAGAAAATAGGCATGTACATAACACATTCATGAAATTTTCCATGCAGTATATCCATGATTGATCCATGTCATTTAGTTGTATTTATATATGTGATCATTCTGGGATTTAGTTATGTGTAATACGACGAAGATCTTGTTTGGTTCTATATGGATGCAATCAATGGACCGGATTGTTTAGGGAATAAATAATGGCAATTTTGCACGCATAAAGGTTTCACATATTTAAGTTACATATGTGCCCCAGTGGGAGATTGTTGGAATAATTCAACAATGGGCCACATATTTCACTTATATGTGGGTGCCATTATTTCTTATCCCGGCCCAAGTATAAAGTGAT
>JANTPZ010134992.1:0-19492 GCA_025593235.1 Vachellia pachyceras
TCGGGAAAATCGCCTTAATTGTACTTTGGGCAATAATTTTGTAAAATACTATAAAGTCCACTGAATTTTCATAGACTCTGGTTTTTGGTCTTAGAGAACTCCTGATACCTTAAATAAATATTTTCAACCTTAAATCTTTAAAAATTCATAATTCCTTATCCTGAGCAAATTTCAACAATCGGTTGACTTTCTGGTAATCAGGGAGTTCTGCTCTATCTTTTGGGCATCTGTGACTTTTTCTGATTTTTGGTCAACTGTTTGACTTTTTGACTTTGACTTTGACTTTGACTTTGTCAAATGACCAAAATGCCCTTATACTTTCTCTTAATGACCAAAATGCCCTTTCACAGTCTAACTTTTCCTAATTTCCCATTTTGCCCTTAACCTTTTGACCCATGATCTTTTGGTTTCTGATTTCTGGGACAACTTCCCAAGGGGTCACCCATCCTAACATTTCTCCAGGGTGAGCACGCTTAACTTTACTATTCCTACCAACTTCCAACCACTGGCCAAATCTGATTCTGTGACTTTCAGCCTATAACTTTATTCCCTTTACGAACTATCTATTTTTGAATTCTAATTCATTTTGTAATTAACAGATTATCATTTATATCAGCTAGTAGAGAAATCATGGATATTACATTTCTACCCCCCTTTAAAATAAATTTCGTCCTCGAAATTTACATACTTTATGAAAATAACTCTGGATATCAATTCTTCATGTCCTCTTCAGTTTCCCAGGTAGCTTCCTCAGCTGCTGACCCTTGCCAAATAACTTTGACCATCGGTATGCTTTTGTTCTGGAGCTGCTTCTCCTTCCGGTCAATAATATAAGATGGTCCTACCTCATATGGCAAATTATCTTGCTTCTCTCAGCTCACTAGGTAAGGACAATTTCACTCATGTTTGCTTAATTAAATCTCTACCATAGGCTTGTAATTATTCTACATTTCCACCACAAGATCAATATAATGTGAATCAAGAGGGCTTTAGAGTTTAAGATGGATGATGAGGGTTGCAACTAATGAAGTGAAATGATGAAAAGAAATTCTTGAATATACAGCACCAAAGGAAGTTAATCATGTCAATGCCTTTGTAAAACTTTAGAGAAATACATATTCAAGCATTATATTACTTTTCTCTTTATTTCTCTCCTTCTTTCATTTTATTTTTTTATTCTCTTTTTTTCTTTTTTTAGATAGAACAAAAAATATGAGTGTGAACCACAATTTGATCAGAATATGCTTGCATATAAAAATATAGTTTTCCAAATGCTGGTTTCCAAGAGTGATGAACTCAAAAGGTTAACAATGGTTGACTTACGTTGGCTTTGTGTTTGGAAAAAATGTAAGGGTTTTGAAATGAAGGCCTCTATCATTTTCACAAAATATTGGATTATAAAGCTTTGATTAAGAATCAAGGCAAGTTCTAGAGAGATTAAAAATCAAGATAGACCCACACTAATCAAATGAAGTTAGGCCCAATTATCCTCACGACAAGGCTAATTTGTCAATTAGACAGTCTCAAGAATTAAAAACACAAAGAGTCAACTTAAAATTGCATCTACACTTATCATTTACTAATAACTCGAAAAACACAATTAATCAAAAGCTTTTATCCCTTAAAATCATGCATCAACTTCGCTAATGCATTATCTATGAAAATCATGGTATCTTATGTATGCTCGGGAGTATTAAAGGCATAAAGGTAAGAGGAACCTCTTATTTTGAAAATCAAAACCTAATAATTTTCTTTTATACCCTGAATTTTTGCCACGGCTAACAACAAAGTTGGTCGCGGTGAACTACACCCGAGAGGGTGTTTCTGTGTGCAAGGAGTTTCACCACGGTGCAACCATAAGATGGTTGCGGCGAAAATCACCCGAGAGGTGAATTGCTCTATTTTGACAACTTACGCCGTAGTGAACAACAAAGTTGGTCACGATGAAATTGATCTGAAAGCAAAAATACAGTTCAAAACCTTTGGTAAATCAACAATTTTCGCAAAAAAATTTTAAGAAACTTTAAAATTTCTTAAGTTTTCAGCAAGATTGCCCAACATTTACCCTTCAAAAATTCCGATTGCATTTTAAAATCAAGGTAATGCTTGGAAAACTCAAATCCTAAATCTCCCCCCATACTTAAATCAAAAATTGTCCTCAATGATTGAAGGGAATGATTTAACAACATACAAAATAAGGAAATCACAAGCAATACCGAAAAATCATGCAGTATGCAATGGAATTTGGGGAAACATCATAGGAAACATCTAAATATATACAACTGTAAAACAAACAAGTTCACATAACCATCAAGTACAACTAAATTTGAAAGTTCAACAGAAAAGAAAATAAATCTAATCCTCCCCTGCATAGTCGAGTCGCCCTTATAATCTACATCAGTAGCAGCCTCTTCCTCCTCAGTCCCCTCCGCTGCTCTTCCCTCTCCAGATGGTCTGGCTCCTGAAGGGCCTGCATCACTAAAATCATCCTCCTCTGGAGGCAGCTGGAAATGTAAGCTCTATGCAAGCAAGGCGTCCATCCTCCTACGATACCTCCGTTCCCTCTCAAACTGCTGAAGCATAGGGACTCTGAACTGCTAGAAATCAGTAGCCAAGCTCTTTAAGGTTACAGGGATTGGAGATGCTGGGTGAACGTCTAGTGCCTGATGTGCTGGAGCCTCCTGATCTTCAGCCAGTAGATCGTCGATGTCTATGAAGGGTTCAGGCTGAGGAGCGGGAATTCTACAGATCCTATCATAAATAAAAGCAGGGACAGGGGCAAACGGATGATCCTTAGGGTATTCTGGAACCTCCACCTCAGCTAACATGTCAGAAATGAGATGCGAAAAGATGATGGCCTTTGTGGTTTTGGAAGTAAGGACGGCATCATGAAGGCTAGAATATATGAGGGTGGAGATGTCAAAGTCGATCCCTTGCATCAACAGGTATATGCAGAGGGCCTGCTTCTTCGTGAGGTTTGCGAGGTGACAGTAGGAAGAATGTTGCTACAAACAAGGTGGATATAAGGCTTCATCTCAGGATGACACTCGGAATGGCGGATATACGTTTTAGTCCTACGAAGAACATGCTAATCATCCTAGGTAGGCATAGAGTCTCAGCAATTGCATGCATACGGTACTCACTCATCAAACGAACATAATGGTTCTTCTCGCAAAAAGGTAAGGCGAAGTGGTGACAGATGGTACTTCGATTGATCGAGTGAGCTGAAGTAACTCCTCAAAAATTGATGAAAATAGCGGACTCATGGCGGCATTTGGCGTAAAAGTGGTGGACGAAGGCGAAGTTATGCTGGGTACGCTCGTGAATAAGGCCAGTGAGGCCAGACTCAGTCATATGGCAGACAAATGGATGGGTGGTGGCTGTCAAAGGAAAAGAGCGCTCCTTAATTAACGGACGCTTTTTGGTTAGCTTTAAGATGTCCTCGAAGGACTGTAATGGTATGGAATCAGGACTAGCGGGTCTACTACATTTGGAGTCTTATTTCTAGGCATGGTTGCTGGTTAGACACAAAGATCAAAAAGAAAAATAAAGAAACAAAAGCTAAACACAGGTGAAAATGAGCTATAGCTGAAGTTGGTTGTGGCAAAAAATTAACTTCATCACAGTGAATACTCCTTTTCATCACGATGAAAATCGCAAAATTCAGTAGGGACATCGGCGAAAAACACTGAACAAAATTTGAAAGAAAACTAAGTGGAATGGAAGATAAAAGGTTTAGATTGCTTACTTTAGTCGACGGGACGGTAGCAACACGGAGAACACAAGAGTTGCAGCGGCAAAAGGATGGGTGGACGAAAAGCGATAGAGAGAGTAGAAAGCGATGGCGAAAACCAATAAAATGCGAATGAACTTAAAATGAAAAAATGGTGGGAGATGAAGAGACGCGATTTTCACCACGGTGCCACCAATTTTTGTTTGAGGTGAAAAGTTTTGATGTTGGCCACGGCGAAAATTTAAATTAGCCGCGGCAAGAACTTCCTGAGAGGATAGACTTCACAGGTAACAAGTTTGACCGGGGCGAAAATATTATTTCATCGCGATGAAACATCACAGAGATGAAAACATACAACGATGGAAACACAAAACACAAGATAACATACCAGCACCTAATCTTAGAACTTTAACCACTCATTGAAAACACACAACGATGGAAACACAAAACACAAGATAACATACCAGCACCTAATCCTAGAACTTTAACCACTCATTAAGCACATTTTAAAGCATCGCAAGCAAGACCCTTTTCAAGCACAGACCTCTTGAAGACAAGCTAATTACAAATTAAGGGAGTTTTATTAAATTGAAAATCACCCTAAAAGAGGAAAAAACAACTAAGCTAATCCTACTAGCTATGTTCCTCCCAACACTTGAATCATTTACATTTCATAAAGTAATCATCAAGAGTTAACAATAAATGTCTATGTGAGGGAAAGAAACAACCTGAGAATTAAGGTGGCTAACGAGTTTCTTCGGTGTCCCCATGCTCATCTTTTGTATGTCCAAGCATTGCATGCACAGGTACAACCAGCTCAGCTAAAATCTTGTTCAATGATCCTGCAAAATCAAATGAAATGCCTTTCCTGGAGGTGTCATCACTATTGATATAGGGTAAGACATTCATGTACTTATCGGTGATCTTCTCAGCATGTGTGTGGCATGGAAAGCATGCTATCAACTGATATGATATGATAATGGTGCATATTTCAATTGTTTCACAAGAACATAATGGTGCATCAAGGGGTTCAAAAGGAATTTTCAAATCTTTTTCAGCAAATGATGCATATGATAAATGATGTGAACATCCAAGTTCATTTTCCATTTCCAATTCAGCACATGCATCATCAACAGCAACATCAATAGCATTAACACTCAGCAGAGAATAGTCCTCATATGGATATTTCATGGCCTCATACATATTAAAATGGATCTTACTTTCTCCTACTTCCATTGATATGCTACCATCTTTCATGCTAATAATAGTATTAGTAGTCCTTAAGAAGGGTCTGCCCATTATCAAGGTGGATTCACACATGGATTCATTAGACATATCAAGCACATAGAAGTCAGCAAGAAAAACTAAGTTCTTGACCTTTAATAAGATGTCCTCAACTACTCCGTCTGGATACCTAATCGTTCTATCCGCTAATTAGAGTACTACAGATGTAGGCTTCAAATTTTTAACTCTTAAAGCTTGATAGACAGATTTAGGCATTACATTAATTGCAGCCCCTAGATCTAACAATGCTCCCCCTATGGTTATTTTACCTATAGTGCATGGGATAGTGAAAGATCCAGGGTTCTGACATTTCACTGGGATTTGGGGTTTAAAAAGGGCTGAGACATTGAGCTCACTTGGGCCCTTTCATTTGGTCTAAACTTTCTCTTATTGGTGCACAGATCCTTAAGGTATTTGGCATATGCAGGGACTCTTTTTACCAAGTCAAGCAATGGGATATTAACCTCTACGTTACTAAACAAATCATAAACTTCCTTTTCATATTTCTTTTCAGCAAGTTTCTTACTCATTAAATATGAATTGGGAAAAGGGAGTTCATCAATGTTTACCTCTTTATCTTTGGATGAGGTAGAACCATGCTTGCTTCCTTTCATGTTTGAACTCTTGGTCTCTTGCTCTGAAGCCATTCTTTCTTCTTCTTGTGAGGCAAATTCTCCTTTGAAAAGTAATGCCTTCTCTTTAGCGACAAATAATACATTTTGACACTTTGTACATCGAATACCTCTTTAGTTTCTCAACAACAATTTATGCATAGTATTTATTGCTTAGGAAATTAAGAGTCCATGGGCATCCACTCTTATAATGTATTTATAATAAATACATATATATTATAAATATCCAACTTAACTATTTTTCTCAAATATATAGTTGTTTTTGAGCTCTTATATTTAGGATCGAAAAGAGTTTAAATAAAGAGAAAATTAAAAGATTTAAATTGCTTTGGCCCAAGAAAGGGTTAAATTGCAAATCTATTCATGAAGTATTTCGCCATAGACATAACACCATAGTTTTTTTGGATACAAAAGTATACATAAAGTTTTTAGAATTGTGCAAAAAGCTGTTAAGGCAACTAACGTTAACTGTTTAGAACCTTCATGTGTATTTTTATTTGTGGGCGTGCGTTAGATAAGAATTCCTTATATTTGATATGGGCTAGGGTGTCTGTGTGTGTGTGTTACTGGCTAACAAGCATTTGGATGCCCCGTTCATTAATGAACAATCCTCCTTCCAAACTTATTAACAGTGAAAATAAGAACGCTGGAAATTAAAAAAAAAGTGATATCAGCCAAATCTGCATAGTATTTTGTTGCCTGTTGTTTGTTTGTTTGTATTTTTTCCCATTGGTGACGTTTTCTGTGTGTTAGATTGTCCTGGTAGGTATCTTTTGAAAGTTTAATTTGGCTTCGACTATTAATTTTTGTATTTTTCTTTTGGTGAGGTTTTTATGTGTTAGTTTATACTGGTAGGTATTTCTTAGGTGTTAAACTTGACATCGGCTCTTGGTATTTGTATTAGCTACTTTTTATGATTAATAAAATAGACTTTTTTGACCGAAAAAAAAAACTTATTAACACTGAGAATGGAAACTATTGTGATAAGCCATTGACAACTATTTTTTTTTTTTTTGAAGTTGTAATTTCTTCAAATTATTATATACGGCGTCTACCTCTAAACACTTATTTATTAGTGTGTAGTAAATTAACACACACATATGATTTTCTTGAAAAAAAATCAGAAAAGCTATTTTAACAAAAATATTTATAATTTTTCTTCAAACTAATTTAATTAATTAACTTATAAATCGAAGGGTTAAGGTTTAATTTTGCCTAAAAGTTTCTGTGGTTGAGTGATTTTGCCTTAAAAATTTTTTATGGCTCAATGTTATTCCGCAAGTTTAAGAACGCAGCAATGTTGCCTTCTGCTAACTGTTGATTAACATTGACCGTTAAGTCAAAAAAAATTGTCTAAAGGACGCATAGTAGTTAACAAATGACAAGTGATGTGGTAAGGTTTGGGTGTACGTGTGGAAGAGAGAAAATATAAAGTGACGAAAACACCATTCAAAACAATTCCTTTCCTCTCTGTCTTCGATCTCACTCTCAACTCCCTTCTTCTCCCATGGCTGCTGGCAAGCTCAAGCACCCTAGCATCATGTGGAAATCCAATAATGGAGATTGATCGCCATGTCACCATTGCCGCTGCTTCATACTCCAGAACTGCTCCATTGTGGTGGTGCCCTCCCCTTGAATCCGTCGCGGTTGACGTCAATTCACAGAAACAAGACGACGGCGACAATGATGACGATGTCATTTCCTGGCGCAAGAAGCAAAGATGAATCTCCGTTGGACTCGGGATCCCGGAGGCTTCTCGTCTCTAGGCGGGAGTGTTGCAAGGACCAGTGACGTGGCTCAAAGAAGTGATGATGTGGACACGTTCGTGCTCCAACCCACCACGTGGTGGCGAGAAGGCACTCCAACAGAATCAAGAGCCGGCCACGTTGGATGGTTGACTACTATATCTCATATGTATGCGGTTATTGATTGATGAGTACTATCTACTGATATGCCTACACTCATTTGCAGGATATTATACTACAACTTGTACCTAATATAAGACTCATTTGAATAGTTTGAGGTGGCTAAATAAATTAATTTGAAGTATTTATATTTATCATTTTTCTTCAAAGTAATAGTAATTATAAGTATTTAGGGAACTAATGTAATATACTATAATTAAATTAATTATTTAATTTTTTTAATCTTTATAAATTTCTAACCGTGTCTTATAAGTTGGAGGCATAGTCAATATGATCATCTATACTTGAAATAATTCAATGACAAAGAAAATGAGAAAGGATTTAGACTCATAAGTAAATCTCACCTCTTTTATCTCTCTCTTTCTCAGAGCATTTGAAGTTTAATTTAGAGTGATTGTACTTGCATTGATACTATCTATTCCATATTTTTTAATTTTCACTTTAATTTTCTTATACTTAGATAGCTAGTCTTACTTATTATTAAATCAAATTAAATTTTTTTTTTGGTTGGATACATTCATGATCTCAATCTTACCCCACCTCTAACCAAAGTTAATGCCTAGCTAGAAATGAAGTTCATTGCAGGTATATATGGAGATCACATATGAACCAAAGTAGTGAGGACATCATTGGAGCTTCGAAGACTTGAATGGTCATGTGCATGCCATCTCCACTCTGGTTTTCTCATCTTTGAAGGAAGAAACAAACTGAACCAAGATGATTGAACAAGGAGGGGAGAGAGAGATGGTTTTATGTACAGAGAAGAACGAGGGGGGCGGGATTTGCAAGTGTCGCCATGTCAAAGTATATACTTCCATTAAACTAGATGGACAACTAAATAAATAGAAGAGATTGCATATAGAACAAAAAGAAGAGAGAGAGATAGAGATAAAGAATAGAGAGGATCCTTATCTATTGCTTGTATCTCTATTACGAAACAGTTCTGTGTACAAATCTGGGGTAAAAAAAAAAGGTTCTATGTACAAATGTATTAAAGAATGTACACATGAAATTTTCATACACCGATCATAAACATTTCTATGCAAAAGAAATCATCAAATTATTCTTTGCGAAAGAAAGGGTATGAACATAGAAAAGAAATGTTCAATCATATTCACATTTCATGATTCTTTCTTTGCTATATCCACACTAGGTGAGGACATGTGACTGAGAGGAACAATCCTACCCCAAAACCAACGTGTTTTTCAATCGAGGTGCATTTCTTCGATGAGGGCTTTCTTCATCTCCAAGAGGAGTAGGGCAACAAAAATGGTCATTACAGTGACTAAGGCGGCGAGGAAGAGGAGGAGACCGAACTTCAAGTGGCAAAGCATTACGAGAAAGATTTGAGCTATGGTGGAATAGAAGAACATGTTTGGCCAATCGAACCTTGAGAGGGCAAATTTCACTAGGATCTGACCAGTCTAAGGGTCCCCAAGACCCAGCAATGCTGCAACACATGCGCATATCAAGAAGAGAAGAACATATGCTTCTATATATTCTGCTAAATGAACCTGACCACTTACTCCAATCTTCAAGGCTATCATAATTAACTCCTACAGCTATCTAGAAGCATAAATGTAATGAATCAGCACATTTTCAAGTTCTCAAAGAGATTTTGACATGCTGAGGCAATTCATGCTAAACTTGTTGAGATTAAATTGTTATGATTTGATTATGATTTAATTTGATATAAATATTATGATTATATTTTATTATATTAAATTCTAGGGTTACCTATTAGTTTGTGTTTTACCTATATAAAGGTTTATTTGTACTCTTATTTTTCTGACATGGTGACATTTTTCTGAGATGCATGGTAATAGAACAATCACTAGCAATGAAGAAAACAAGGAGATCATGAGGAAGAAAATAATGAAGTCTTTTCTTCTCTAGAGAGTAACTTTGCTTTCCCCGACCTGTTTTTCATTCTCTCTCGTGATTTAGGACAATATATCTCCTCTCCTCAATTTATTTTCACGATGCTACTTACTCCCTTTGGTCACCTACCTCAATCTAATGCAACATAATGTGCGCATATTCTTTTCTTCACAGATAGGTTGGTTCTAAGTTGACTCCGCATTTTATTTGGTTCCATCTAGACCAGACGGTTCATATGCTTTCATCCAGACCCTAATTGTTCATCTGGTCCCCTTCAGATCCCTGCATTTCCTTTGCAATCTATCTAGTTCAATCACCCAGAAGACCATTCGCATCCATCCATATCCTCGTGGTTTGTTAGTAAGAGAGGATTTGATGTGTAAGACAATGCAAGAATAGCCAGTGATGATCTGATTACTATTGACAGTGCAATATATAATACAAGGAGGATATTCTAGTAAGAGGGACCACTAGCATACAACACAAAAATAAACCTCCAGCTATAACAGACTCATCAATATTACACAGCACTATGGGACCCACTAGGCAATACAGAAAAATAACCGAATAACAATACTCATCTATGAAATACAGCATCAATGTGGCAACAGCAATACAGCAGCACAAATCACGTTAACCATATTCTCTAACATCCCCCTTCAAATGAGAGGGTGTGGCACACAGCCCAAGTTTGCCTCTAAAGTTGAAGAATTTGGCATGAGACAGAGCTTTGGTGAAACAATCCGCTAGCTGAGAGGCTGAGGGAATGCATCGAATGGCAAGAAAACGATGAGAAACTAGATCACGAATAAAATGCACAATCAATCTCTATGTGTTTGCTGCGAGTATGTTGCACCAGATTTGTTGCTAAGGCTTTGGCACTCATGTTGTCCACCAAATAGTAAGAGGTTGATTAATCACAAGACCAAGTTCTGACAGAAGAGAAAATAACCACCTTATTTCAGCTGCTCCATCAGCCAAAGCCCTGTATTCTAACTCAGTACTTGACCTGGAAACTACCTTCTGCTTTCTGGAAAACCAAGAAACCAAAGTGTTTCCTAAAAAGACACAACAACCAGCCATGGACTTCCTATCATCACGGTCAGCTGCCCAATCTGCATCAGTAAAAGCTGTCAAGTTGAAGTTGCGAAGAGAATGAAGGTGTAACCCATAATGATATGTTCCTTTCAAATATCTCAGAACTCTTTTTACACCTTGGAAGTGAATGTCAGTAGGATTGCTCAAAAATTGACTAAGCTTGTTCACAGAGTATGCTATATTAGGTCATGTATGTGTCAAGTATTGAAGAGATCCAATTGCACATCTGTAAAGAGAAAGATTTGCCATGGGTTTGCCATCTAGTGCTGAAAAGAAACGATTAGCTACCATTGGAGTCGGTACAGGAGCACATTCAAGCATATTAAACTTCCGCAGCAATTCTAGAACATATTTGCCTTCATTAAGAAAAAATCCAAAGGAATTTCTATGTATCTCAATTCCAAGAAAGTAGTAAACAGATCCAAGATCCTTTAAAGCAAACAAATTGTTCAAACTTTGTATAAAACTGTATATATACTTTGAATCATTGCCTGTTACTAAAATATCATCCACATAAATTAATATGAACATAACAAGCTTCCTAATCCATAGATAGAATAATGAAGTGTTACTTTTGGCATTTTGAAAACCCCATTTGAGTAATGTACAGCGAAGTCTATCAAACCATGCTTGCGGTGCTTGTTTTAAACCATAAATAGCTTTCTCTAGCTTGCAAACAAAATCAGGATAACGAGAATCCACAAATCCTTCAGGTTGATGCATATAAACAGTTTCAGCAAGGTAGCCATTTAAAAAGGCATTATTCACAACTAATTGTCTAACCTCCCAGTTAAAGGTAGTGGCCATAGTGAGAACTACTCTAATAGTAGTTGGTTTAACTACTGGACTGAATGTCTCACCATAGTTAAGACCGGGAGATTGCTGGAATCCCTTGGCTACTAGACATGCTTTTGGCTTCAGCAGAGATGCATCAGCCTTAAACTTATTCTTGAAGACCCATCTACAGGCAACAATAGTTCGAGCTAGATTTCTTGGAACCAGGACCCAAGCATGATTCTTTCTCAGTGCCTCATATTCATTGATCATTGCTTGCTTCCAGTATGGAGACATCAAAGCTTCTCGGGTGTTTTTGGGTTCAGCAAAGTGTTGAAGAGATACAGGATCCTCAGACTTGAGCAGCCCAATAAAAGGATGACGTGGCTTAGAGATACCCATCTTCGACCTAGTCATCATAGGATGTTGATTAGTTGCTGTAGGCTGAGGCAAGTTGATGTCTCTTGAAGGAGAGCTAGTTGAAACTGATGCATTTTGTGAATCCAGATCATGGGAGTCAGCATCTGCAATCTCAATGTGTTCTGACTGAGACTGTGTCGAAGGTTCATCTGTTTCACTGATTGGCAGCTGATCAGTAACTAAGGAGTTTGAGACCTCTCTAAGTGAATAAAAATCTGGAACAATCAGTGGGACATTGACATCACTTGCTGCATTAGATGGTCTCCTACGATTGAGAAAACCTGTTGCAAAGGGAAAAGCTGAAGCATCAAAGACAACATGACGTGAGATATAAATTCTTCCTGTGATACTTAAGCAATTATATCCCTTATGTTGTGGAGCTGGACCAAGATAGACACACTTTTGACTATGAAACTGGAACTTTATGAGTATTGTATGTTTTGAGGCAAGGATAACAAGCACATCCAAAAGGTTGAAGGTCCTTGTACCTTGGTTCAGTGTGAAACAATTGAGATAATGGTGAGGAACCCTTCAAGGTTGGTGTAGGCAATCTGTTAATGAAATAGACTGCGACTTGAAAGGCATCAACCCAATAGGTAAGAGGCATGTGTGCTTGTCCCATAAGTGTAAGACCCATCTCTACCATATGGCGATGCTTTCTCGCTGCTCTACCATTCTGTGGAGAAGTGTAAGGGCAAGTATATCATGATAGTCCCATAAGCTTGGGTCACAGGGATAAAAGGCTTATATTATGTCCCATTATCACACTGGATCATCTTGATTTTAGCATAGAATTGATTTTCTACTTGGGTCCGAAATACATTAAAAGCATGGATAGCCTTATGTTTGTGTTTCAGTTTATAAAACCATGTATATCTACTAAAATCATCAATGAAGAGAATGTGGAATCTATGTCCACCACTAGAAAGAACAGGTGAAGGACCCCAAATGTATGTATGGATAAGTTCCAAAGGTGCAGTCGCATGAGATAGAGGAGATGGAAATGGTAAAAATTTGGATTTACACAATTAGCAAGATTCACAAACAAAATTCTCATTGCATTTAACTTGTTCATTACATTTTTTCAGAACTTGTTTAAGCACATGATCACTAGGATGACCTAACTTGTAATGTCAAAGTACATAAGCACTATCATTAACATTAACAGAGTCAAAATCAGAAGCAGCAGCAACAAAAATTTGAGAACTCAAGGTTTGAGAACATCCATCTTTAGATATGGGAAACATCATGTGCTTTGCTTTCCCTTCCATCAGAGTAATTCCTTCCGTCTTGTCCTTCACAGTGCAACAAGAATCAGAATAAAAATATCAATAAAATTGTCCTTCGCTAATCTATGAACACTCAGCAAATTTTAAGCAGCAGAAGGCACAAGGAGAACATTATTTAAATGCAGATTAGATTGAGGCAAGAATTTTGACCCTATACCGTGAATCCTGACTTGTTCGCCAGTGCAAGTGGACAAGAATGACTTACCCGTGGGAGAGACTTGGTCAAGTTTATTTATATCAGGAGTCACATGAAAATTTGCACCACTATCCATGTACCAGGCAGGATCAAACACTGTGTGGGGACTAGCATAAAGAGCCTGAGCAGAAGTGCCACCATAATCCCGATTAAAAGAAGGGGAGAACCTCATGAATTGTTCGGAGCGTTGATAGCACTGACTTGAGATATGGCCAAACTTTTCGCAAAAAGTGCAATAAGGACGACCATTGTTATTTGAGAAACGTCCATAAGTGAAATTACCACCAGACAGGTTAGAGCCACCGTTGTAGCTTCCTCAGCAACCACGTCCACGATAACCTTTGAAGGATCTGTTTCCTCACCAAGAAGCACGGGTAGATTCAGAAGCTTTGTGAAAAAGAGCATCACCTGTCTCATGCTGGGCCATGTTGGCGGAAGGTTGAATGGATAAAGTCGAGAGTTGTTGCAGCTGCTCAAGAGACTCTCAAATGACAACAGAGCTACTTGAGCTTCAATCCAAGTAATATTGTTCTGCAAGATTGCGTCTAAACCACTAAGTGTGTGCATGACAAGCTCATCAACAGAAATGGGAGCTCCAGCAAGTGCAAGCTGATCTGAAACATTTTTCATTTTACTAAGATATTCCTCCATCTTCACATCATTTTTCCGAATGGAATGCAGCTTCGACTTGTACACCATAATGCGTGCCTTGATGGAAGCACTAGTGAGTTCTCTGGCATCAACCCAGAGATCACGAGCAGTGCGACAGTGCAGCAACTGGGCACCGATATCTTGGGTCGTTGTGTTGCGAAGCCACCCAACCAGCATCTTATCGGTGAAGAACCACTCCTCATATGTTGTATTCAAGGTCACCCCTGCGTCTCCAGTAAGAGGGACCACTAGCAAACAACACAAAAATAAACCTCCAGCTGTAACAGACTCATCAATATTACACAGCACTATGGGAACCACTAGGCAATACAGAAAAATAACCGAATAACAATACTCATCTGTGCAATACAGCATCAATATGGCAACAGCAATACAACAGCACAAATCGCGTTAACCATATTCTCTAACACAGTAAATCTGGTTTCATCCCAGAATACTATTTGATATAATCCAGATCCCCATATTTCGCCTGGTTCCATACATATCCTGCAGTTCCTCTATTTCCATCCAGATCACCTTAGCTTGTTGGTCTCGCAGTTCTATTTGGATTAAGTCACACTACCTCTGTCTAGATCTTCTCATTTAGATTGGTTGCTGATTTGTTTCCTAGTAGGAAAACTCAAGATATCTTAGTTTGAAGGGGATGTTGAGATGAAATGGTTATGATTTAATTTAATATCAGTATTATGATTTGATTTGATTTGGTTGTACGGTTTGCTATAAGTGTATGCTTTCCATGTATAAAGGTTTATTTGTAATCTTATTTAACAAATTAAATATTTTTTTTTTGGTCGAACAAGTTAAATATTATTCCATCAATTTTTGGCAAAACACAAGAGCCTTCGTTAGATGTAAGATATATAACACTTTTGTTTGCTTCAAATGAAAGGTTTTTCTGTGAAAACTGCAATGTTTGAATAAATAAGATGTTTTACAAAATTCAAGGGTAATTAGTATCATTTTTTTTCAGGTTAAGTGTCAATTTTGGCGCAAAAGTTTCCCTGCAGGATCAATTGACATCTCAAAGAATTTGTTAGATCATTGTTGTCCTGGAAGTAGAAAAAATGTAGCAATTTCACTTAGGGGTGTGCATTCAATTTTAAGTAAAAATCGAAATGCATGTAATATCAAGCTGAACTGAAAGCTAATTAAAATAATGAACCAATTATTTCAGTTAGATTATTCGGTTAACCAAATTAACAAAAATGTAATATTCAATAATATACTAAATATATAATAATTTACTGAATATTATACAATAATTTCTAAATATATTATAACAATTTACAAGCCATGCATATAATAATATTTAATAATTTACTAAATAAAATATATTTACATATAATTTAGTTTTTCGGTTTTCAGTGATTTTTTATATAACCGAACTGAAAACTGAATTTTCTAAAATATACAATCAAATAATAAACCGAAAACTGAAATTAATTTGGTTCAATTAAGCTCTGCTCACCCCTAATTTCATCTCAACCCTAACAGAGTAAAAGATAAACATTTGTTGACCAATTTTGTTTGTGTGTCTTGACAACATATCAACCTCATCAACTCGGACTTTGACATGAGACACTTGCAAATCTCTCCCCACTCCTCCCCTTCATTTTTCTCAATTCATAAAACCATCTCTCTACCAAAGACCATGTAGCCTAGTGGTATAGTATCTCCTAAATGAAAGATTACGAATTTGATTCCACCATTGTAACCTCATACTGTCAGTGCTTGCCTAATTTTTTGGTCGAACAAGTTAAATATTATTCCATCAATTTTTGACAAAACACAAGAGCCTTCGTTAGATGTAAGATATATACCACTTTAGTTTGCTTCAAATGAAAGGCTTTTCTCTGAAAAATGCAATGTTTGAATAAATAAGGTGTTTTACAAAATTTCAAGGGTAATTAGTATCTTTTTTTCAGTTAAGTGTCAATTTTGGCCCAAAAGTTTCCCTGCGGGATCACTTGACATCTCAAAGAATTTGTTAGATAATTGTTGTCCTGGAAGTAGAAAAAATGTAGCAATTTCACTTAGGGGTGTGCATTCAATTTTATGTAAAAATCGAAATGCATGTAATATCAAGCTGAATTGAAAGCTAATTAAAATAATGAACCAATTATTTCAGTTAGATTATTCGGTTAACCAAATTAACAAAAATGTAATATTCAATAATTTACTAAATATATAATAATTTAC
The DNA here is from genome assembly GCA_025593235.1 of Vachellia pachyceras. Taxonomy (NCBI): domain Eukaryota; kingdom Viridiplantae; phylum Streptophyta; class Magnoliopsida; order Fabales; family Fabaceae; genus Vachellia; species Vachellia pachyceras. The sequence continues at coordinate 16,104 of JANTPZ010134992.1, forward strand.
TGAATATTATACAATAATTTCTAAATATATTATAACAATTTACAAGCCATTCATATAATAATATTTAATAATATACTAAATAAAATATATTTACATATAATTTGGTTTTTCGGTTTTCAGTGACTTTTTTAGATAACCGAACTGAAAACTGAATTTTCTAAAATATAAAATCAAATAATAAACCAAAAACTGAAATTAATTTGGCTCAATTCAGTTCTGCTCACCCCTAATTTCACCTCAACCCTAACAGAGTAAAACGACCAACATTTGTTGACCAATTTTGTTAGTGTGACTTGATAACGTCATATCAACCTCACTTTTTTCCAACTCAGACTTTGACATGGAGACACTTGCAAATCTCTTCCCACCCCTCCTCTTCAAATGCCTTGTAACTTAGTGGTATGGTATATCCCATACCACCCCAAGTTGGAAATCATAGGTTTGATCCCACCGTTGTAACCTGATGCCGTTAGTGATTGTGATTTTAAATAAAAAAAAATAAAACAATCTCTCTCATCATTCTTGTTCAACCCTCTTGGTTTTGTTTGCTTCTTCCTTAAGGCTATGTTTGGTTTGATGGAGGGGAAAGGGAGGGGATAGATAGAAAGGAATGGTAAGGGATGGAAGGGTATAGGATTACCTTATTTGGTTTAATTAAAGGGGAAGGGAAGGAATGCATTTTGTGTTTGGTTCAAAGAAGGGAGGGAGAGGAGGTAATAATTAATTTACCATTATACCCTCCTATATTTAATCACAGCAACAACAGCAATTAGTCACACACATTGCAGTTTCCCTTCTGTTTTATGCTTATTGTTTCCATTCCCTGGCTAACACCTCATCATGGATTCAAAACACATCTCTTTGAGAATTGATAACATTAATTACTTGCATCCACATCTCTTTCTTCTTCTTCTCTGGGAATATTGAATATAATATTAATTGAGAAGTGATAAATTCAATGATGAATAATCATTGTATATGAGAAAGCTGAAGGAGACAGGGAGGTTGTTTGGAGGTTCCATCTCATGAGGTTGTTTGGTGGAGGAGTGCTTCTGATGAATCTGGAAAGGAATATACTGACATTGTATATGAGAAAGCTGAAGGAGACAGGGAGGGCAACATTCTCGTGGTCGTCCAGTTCACTGATGCAGGCAGCATCGATGAACACAGCAGGGAAGGCGGGGAGGGTGACAATTTGAAAAGGAATATATCAGGGCAACCATGGAATTTCAAAATATAACTGAGGCTATATCAGCCAATATATTTTGGATCCCTCCAAAAACCCCATTTTAGAGGGATCCAAAATGAGGGGAGTGAAGGGACTAGAGAGTTCAATTTTAACTCCCCTCCCCTCCAAATTTTCATACCAAATAGGGAGAGGGGTTCATTTTTCCTCCCCTTCCATTCCCTTCCTCCCACCAAACATAGCCTAACCCCTTGCTTGTTTGGAGAGAAAATGAGGGAGGAAAGAAAACTGAGAGAGAAAACTGAGGGAGAAATGACTTTTCCCCTGCTTGGATGCAGAGGAAAATGTGGGAGGAGAGAAAAGTTGGAGAGAAAATGTGGTGGGTTCCACAACCCATTTTCTCTCCAACTTTTCTCTCCACATGTGGGGAGAAAATGAGAAGAAAATTTCTTTCCAACAAATGCCCTCATGTTAACTACATTCCCTCTTTTTATCTGATGTGAGCGCTCCTTATTCGTGCCATCTCTCTCTCTCAAGCTTCTTCTTCATCTCTCTCTACTGAATCTCTCCATTTTAGTGCCATTGCATATTCTCGTCTGTTTCCTTCTTGATTATTTTGTCTTCGTTACCCATTCTTTGAAGAGTACCCAGCCTCTTTGTTCTTCTGGTTTTCTTGGGCATTTTTCCCCTCTGTTTGCTTGCGTGACTTGAAGAAACAATCAAAGCAAAATTACTATCTCATTCTTGTGACTTTCCTTTATCTGTCTATTTGGATGTCTTCTGATTCTTTAGATACCAACATGCTTGACAAATTTTTGAAGCTGAAATTCTACAGAAAATGGTACACAACACTGACAAAGAGATAATGTCGGTCTCCTTCCATTCGAATTGTTCATGTCAACCTGGATTTTGTTCATTGAACCCATTTTTGTTTGTTTTTGGTTTCTCTTTTGAAATAGCAAAACGTTCCTGTACAGCACAAAGTCGTGGCTGCAGACAATACAGCGCACGAGGAAAGCAATTCTGAAGTAGCTGAATAATTTAGTTTTAAATTATTTAGTGATAATAACATCAATTAGTTTTGAACATAAGGTTATTTTAATCTTTTATTCAATTACCCATTTTCTTTTCTCCATGTTTTCTTTTCAATCCAAACAGCAGAGGTGATAACATTTTCTCTTCAGTTTTCTCTCTTCCTCATTTTCTTTCCTCCCATTTTCTTTCCTTTCAACTTTTCTTCCCATCCAAGCGGAGCCTAAAAGATGAGAAAACCAGAGTGGAGAATGGCATGCACATGACCATTCACGTCTTTGAAGCTCCAATGGTGTCCTCACTAGTTCGGTCCATACATGATGAATAAGATGATGAATAGTGATTTATGGCTTTTTTCATCCAAAGTTGTCGATGTCATTCCCTCCTTACACTGAAGAATACATGAAAAGTTACAACACTCGCGTCCCTCATTTCCCTCTCCCCATAACTAGTCGTTATTCTCCGATGAAGAAGAAGATGAATGGTAGTTTGAAGACTGCCCTCTTGATTCCCTGTCATCTTAGTGTTCTTTACTTTTGTTTTGCTACTAATTTTAAGAAATGATTTTGCCGGACAAAAAAAAACTTTTCAAAACGGAATAGCACATTTCACTCACACTCATTTTTCAATTGGTCCGAAGAGGAGGCGAAGAGCATAATAGCTGCAGGGATCGGAGCCCCAAGGATTGAGGAAAGAGGAATCTGACGCAAATTAACAGTAATGGTTTCGGCCAAGTACATTTTTTGCATAAACCAAGAGCCACTGAAGGTCCGTTAGCTTGCTGATTCGATATGCAGAAAAAACATACTGTGATTTATCTGTCTTTTTTACAGTCCTCGATCCCACTCCCATCGCTCTCACATCTGAGTTCGGACGGCTTGCAGCTGCCACAAGCTTCCATTTGCTTCCGCAACAGGTTGGCCATTCACTCTCTTCTCTTTCCATCTGTCACATTCCGTGTTTGTTTGATAATCGTTACTGATAGGCTGGTGTTTTTCCCCCTCAATGCTGTTCACTTGTTTGACCAAATGTCTCTAAAGAAATTTGACCCCAAATGCTGCATTTCCTACTTGTGCTTGTTTAGTCTGCTATGCATCATAAGAGAAGCCTAACTTTTTCTTTTTTCTCTTTTGGCCTCCGGGATTGCTTGAGTTGATGGAATGCCATCTAC
>JANTPZ010135004.1:0-14815 GCA_025593235.1 Vachellia pachyceras
AAAAGAATACTTAAATGGTAGAAAGTCAATATGCATTATAAAAACCTTTATCATATCAAATCAATATGGATTATGAAAACTTTTTGCTCTATTATATTTGAAATTATCAAAACTAATCATATATAACAAGAGAGAAATTGACTTATTAAAGACTCCTCTTTACAATTTGTGGTTAAGATTGATTCTTGGGGACCAAGTTTGATTTTGCTTGGTTATGGTTGTGCCACTTGTCCTCTCTTTATTTGCTTAGGGAAAAGTGGTTTCTGCCTTCCTTTATCAGTTTGGTTGGGCTGACTGACTCCCTGGCTCTTTGGTAACTTTCTTTTTACTTTTCCGGAGACTTTCTCTCTCATGTGGGCCATTTCCTAGGCCTTCGTGCCTAGGTGGCATCATTTCCTAGTCCAAAATCTCCTCGGGTTTTCCTCGCAACTCGTATGACTCCTCGATTTGCTTGAAACACCGTAAAATGTGTTTAGGCGGCCAATTTGACTTAAGGGCATGGAAAATTTGTATATTTTTCCTTGATACTCCAGCCCTTTACCGTTCCTCAAAATTCTTCTTGGATTTTCCGTAATTAATTTTCTAATAAAATCCTTTTTCAGGGCTTTCGGGCACGTTTTTCTCCGTACTTTGAAACTGCCCGTACCGGATACCAGGTAATAATTTTTTTAAATGCTTTAGGACCCAACTAAACTTTTCTCAGTTTGGGTCTCCGACATTTAAGAACTCCTGCTACCTTAAATAATTGTTTATCAGTTTTTTAGTCCTCTAAAAATCCTTAATTACATAAATACCCTTGCATTGAAGACGTGCAATTAATGAACTTCTGCACGACAGTTGAACCACATCATTAATGAAGCATTTATGGCGTTCAACAACCATAGCCGATGAGAGTAACGGACACAAGCTTCTCTCTAACGGATATTCAAATTTGAGTAACGGATATATGCTGATTACTCTTCTATAAAAGGAGGAAGCTTTGAAGACAAAAAGATACATCGACATAATTTATTATACGCCATTACTGCGTGAACTACCTTCTGCCATTACATTGATTATTTCTGAGAGTTTCATTGACTGCATAATCCACTCTTCAAGAGAGCTTGTATCATTTAATTCCTTTGTAACTCTAAGAGATATTCAAGGTTGGGACTTTGAATTTGTTAGGTTGAGATTTGTTCAGAAAATAGAGAGTGTGAGACTCAGTTTCAGTGCAATTGTAAGGGGGAGTGAGAATCTCCATTATAAAGGTTGGTGAGCCTGATTTGTTGGTGATTAGTGGATTACAAAGTTCAGAGGCACTCTGAGGACTGGATGTAGGTTAGAGGGACCGAACCAGGATAAATCTCCTTATTCATCTTGCATTTTCTCTCTCGGTAACATTGTTATTACTTTTGTGTTTTAAGTTTTAAATTTTTAAAGTGACCAATTCACCCCCCTCTTGGTCAAATCCTACGCTAACATTTAGTATCAGAGTAGGTCTCTTGTTTAAAGGACATAACAATCTCAAGAGTGATCATGGCAGGATTTGGCGAGCATATCTTACTGACGGAGCTTCCATCACCAAGCATCCATCATTCAATAGCCAAAAATTTTCTTTTTCAAAAATTAAATTTCAAAACTTCATTTTAGCCACTAACATTGATTTATGGGACGTATTTGAGCAAGGAAACCATGTGCCTATGAAGGTGGAAGATGGACTAACTCCTAAAACTCATCCTGAGTTTGATAGTGAAGATCTCAGGAAAGTTCATCTCAACAGAAAGGATGTACTGATGTTGTAAGCAGCACTAAATGAGGATGATTTCTTCAAAGTCTGTAGCTGTCAAATATAGAAGAGAAAACGAAGAAGGGTTTGGTCCTCAAAACTATCAAAGAAAAAGAGAAAGAGTCAGAAACTGAAGAGGAAGAAGAAGGAGATGTAGAAGATGAGGAACTTGCAATGGTTGTAAGAAAGTTCAGAAGAATGTATCGCAAGGATCAACGATTTAAAAGGCCATTCAAAGGAGGATCAAGCAAAGTCATTTGCTATGAATGCAACAAACCTGGTTACTTCAGTGCTGATTACCCACAGCTTGCTAGTCAGAACAAAGAAAAGGAAAAGGATAGAGAAAGAAATTCAAATCCTTCAAATAGAAGGAAGCATGTGTCAGGAATCTGGGGAGATAGCTCAGATGAAAAAGAAAGTGAAGCAGAAGAAGAAATAAATCTCTGTCTAGTAGCTCAAGAAGAAGAATCCAAAACAAAGGAGGTAAACACTGAACCTAGCTATGATGAATTACGTGATGAGTATGATAGCATGCATATAGAATTACTAAAATTTGCAAAGGAATTGTCTTTTCTAAGAAAGAAAGTAAAAGAGTTAGAAAAACTAGTTGAGAAATCTTATGTTAATCTTGAATGCACAAAATGCAATGAACTGAAAAGTGAAAATGAATGTTTATCCAAAACTCTTGAAAAATTCACGAAAAGTAGTGAAATGCTTCATATTATTTTGAAAAATCAAAGAGTTACAACTGATCGGAGTGGTATTGGATATCATCCTCAAAATGATTTCAAAAAGGGAAAGAAAAGAAAAGGCAACATAAGTTATTTGAAATACTTTCAAGAGGCTGCGTATTCATCTGAACCTTATGCCTTTTGCAATTACTGTAACAGAAAGGGGCATAAAACATCATCATGCTATTTCAAAAGAAACAAAATATTAGGCACGTATAAATGGGTACCAAAAGGAACTCATGTTCCAAAGGCACTAAACCCTAACCTAAAAGGACCCAACAGAACTTGGGTACCTGAAACTGTCAAATGAATTCATTGTAGGTATATCTTAATGCATCCAAGGAAAATAGTGGTACATCGACAGTGGATGCTCAAGACACATGATAGGTGATAAAAGCATATTTGTCAGCCTGAAAGCAAAAGATGGAGGAAAAGTAAGCTTCGGAGGAAATCAATCAAGAAGAATTACAGGAGTTGGATAAATTGCTAACACAAATGGAACCTCTATAAAAGATGTGTATCATGTTGAAGGATTATGCCACAATCTCCTCAGTGTAAGTCAAAGCACAGACTAAGGAATTGGGTAATATTTGACTCTCAGGAATGCTTCATTATCAACAAGAAAGATCTTTCCATCGATAAAGAAAAGTTGAAAATCCAACTCAGTGCTCATAAAGACGGTAACTGTTATACTACTGAATTAGAAAAGAATTATACAAACTCTTGCTTAATTAGTCAAGTTGATGAAACTCACTTATGACATAAACGATTAGCTCATGTGAACATGCATAAACTAGACAAAGTAATCAGAAATGATTTAGTTCAAGGGCTTCCAAAACTCAAATTCAAAAAAATGATTTGGTTTACGATGCAGGTCAGTTAGGAAAACAAAACAAAACATCTTTTAAATGAAAAATAGAGCTTTCAACTAAAAGGCCTCTTGAACTACTTCATATGGATTAATTGGTCCAGCTAGAGTGAAAAGCTTAGGAGGAAATTTATATACACTGGTAATTGTTGATGATTATTCCAGATTTCTTGGACCATATTCTTGGCTTCTAAAGATGAAACTTTTGAATAATTCACTGTATTTGCCAAAAAGGTCCAAAATGAGAAAGGTATTCTATTGTTTCCATCAGAACAGATCATGGAGGAGAATTTGAAAATGGAGACTTTGCTACCTTCTGTGAAAATGAAGGAATCAATCATAACTTCTCAGCACCAAGAACTCCTCAGCAAAATGGAGTAGTGGAGAGAAAGAACAGAGTGCTAGCAGACATGGCACGGGTAATGATGACAGAGAAGAAGGTGTTACAAGTCTTTTGGGCAGATGCTCTAAGTATAACATGTTACATCTCAAATAGAGCATATATAAGACCCTCTCTGGGAAAGACACCATATGAGCTGTTCAAGGGATGAAAACCAAATGATCTATAGGGGAAAAATACTCATTGGCCAAAAATTTGCCCATTTGAATCAGTTTATTCCGTAACCATGTACTGTTCAAATGGTCAATTCCAGTTTTTTCCAGTTTTTCCATTAAAATTTGGAAAATCATAACTCTTATTATACACTTAGGATGTGTAGTTTTTAAAACTTAGGATGTGTAGTTTTTGACTGGAAAGTTTCAACTCAGTTGGAGCTCGTTTGCTATTTTTATTTTCCACGTGAAACTAGTCAGTTTTTCACGGCTTTTAGAACCCTTTAACTTTTAAAACCAACTTTTCTTAAAATTCACCAAAACCTCTTTTTGGTTCATTAACCCACCTCTATCATGCATGATTATCTCTTTACCATTCCTTAGCGCTTTTAGCCCATTTTCATGCATACATCATCACATTTTTACATGCTACTTCATGTTGAGATTTAAGGGTTACAATCACAACAACTTTATGGAGAGTTTAGCAACTCATATTTACACAACAATCATGCAAGCAAGAGCAACATCTTCATTCATCAATAACCTTTTCCTTACCCTTGCTTGAGCTTCCACCTACATGGTTAGTTGGTGGGAAATGAGATTTGGGAATCCCAATAGCAAAACTAACTAAACAAAAACATTGTGAATGAGCATATTTCAACTTTAAAACAAGTGTATGATCATATAATATGTGACATGTTCAAACTACATTTTATATATGCATATGGCCATAGCAATCAATGTTACATTTCATACACATATCGTTCACTTCATTCATCACAAAAATCATGTATCATTCACAACAAAGTTTCATAAAACATTAGTTTAGTAGTCTTGCTACCTTTAGCTTTGCTTTCCTTTTTACTTAAACTTCAAAGTCCTCTTGGATCCCTTCCAAGTGTGCTCTTGGAGGTCTCAAATCCCTAAAGATCATGGTATAATATCCATGTAAATATTCAACCATTAACAAAACTTGTAAAAATGCAATAAACTCCCCCTTAACTTTTCAAGAACCCTACAAGTTCAAGGCTTGAATTTTATGGTTCTTTAAGCTCCTAAAATCCATTCCTTATCTTTACCCTACACAAAACATCATTTTAGAGCCATTGGAAGCATGGGAATCATCAAAATCCCACTCCCTCTAATTTTTACAGATTTTTAAAACAACAGAACAAAAGGGGAGGGTTTGGATTTTTCAACTCTTCTCATGTATTCTTGCATTTTCATTCTTCCAAATCATGATTTAAGCTTTCCAAAATCCTAACGACAAACAACCATCAAGCTACCTTTTACTATTCAATAAAGAACTTGCAACCATTTACTACCTTCAAAACCTTATCTTTTCCATTCTCATCTCTTGAAACCCTATCCATCATCTTCCAAAAGAGAGGCTCATTTAAGAAAACAAACCAAGAAGAAGGTAGTAGAAGGTTGCTAGCTTGACAAAAGATGAAGATTTGAGAGCTTTAGTATTACCTTATGTGCGCTAGCTATCCTCTTCTCTTTAGAAGCTTGAAGATGGCATCTTTTTGGGAGGCTTGGGAAGAGAAAAATATGACCATATGATAGAGGGAGGGTGGCGGAAATTGTGAGAGGAAAAAGAGAGAAATTGACTTATCAAAGACTCCTCTTTACAATGTGTGGTTGAGATTGTTTCTTGGGGACCAAGTTTGATTTTGCTTGGTTGTGGTTATGCCACTTGTCCTCTCTTTTGCTTAGGGAAAAGTGTTTTCTTCCTTCCTTTATCAGCTTGGTTGGGCTGACTGGCTCCCTGGCTCTCCGGTTACTTAATCCGGTGTCACGTATTTCCGTGAAGTAACCTATAATCGGGTAACTTTCTTTTTACTTTTCTGGAGACTTTCTCTCTCATGTGGCACCATTTCCTAGGCCTCCTTTCCTAGGTGGCATGATTTCCTAGTCCAAAATGTCCCTGTGTTTTTCTCGTAACTCGTCGGGATTCCTCGATTTGCGTGAAACAACATAAAATGTGCTTCCGGTGGCCAATTTGACTTAAGGGCATGAAAAATTTCTATATTTTTCCCTGATACTCCAGCCCTTTACCGTTCCTCAAAATTCTTCCCATATTTTTCTTAATTAATTTTCTAAGAAAATCCTTTTTCGGGGCTTTCGGGCACTGTTATTCTCCGTACTTTGAAACTGCCCGTACCGGATACCGAGTAATAATTTTATTAAAAACTTTAGGACCCAACTAAACTTTTCTCAGTTTGGGTCTTTGGCATTTGAGGACTTCTGCTGCCTTAAATAATTATTGCTCAGTCTTTTAGTCCTCTAAAAATCCTTAATTACGGAAATGCCCTTGCATTCCTTTCTCTTTCTTACTTTCCACATATTTACGAAAATGCCACTACCTTTCTTACTTCTCTCTTAATTACCAAAATGCCATCACATTTTCTACTCTTTCTTAATTCCAACTTTACCCTTTGTTGACATTGACATTTTGGTCAATTTTGACCTTTTGGTCAAAATGTCCTTATCATTTAATAATTTCTTTTGCCCTAGGCCTTTTTAATTAAAATGATCATTTTACCCCTCGTCATTTAGGTCAAATGACCCTTTTGCCTCATAGTCATTTTTACTTAGAATTCTGAAGATTAGGGACTTAGTCGATCATCATCTTTCTTATCTATAAACATCTTCCTTTCATTTCGTAATTTATCGGTTTGGACTTTATTTCTGTTTACGAAATTTGGGATATTACATATACAACTTGTATACAACTACATCACATAACCCAAAACATCCATCAAAGGGCAATATAAAACTTGTTTCATGCGTCATTAATCTTGTTCTTACCCTTTGATGAGCTTCTACCTAAAAATAGTTAGTGGAAAGATTGAGATTTCATTGTAATCCCAATAACAAAGTTTACTAACATACATAGGAAAATGCATGACATTCTTTAAGTATAAATAGGAATGTTCAACAATTCAAAATATGTACAAGAACATATTCATGCATATCATAGCATAATATTACTCATATACACACTTCATCAACATAATAATCATCAACAAGTCATGCATGTTTTCAAAATCATTTCACAACAATGTTGATTAGAGTTAGAAAACTTTGCTGCCTTAAGTTCTTAACTTTCCTTGGCACTTTGAAGCTTTCTTGATCACTTGAAAAATTAATTCCTTGCAATAAACACTTGCCTACATAATTCACAACATCATGGCTATTAAACATAAGCTATTTTAAGGCAAGAAACACTTTAAAACTTCCTTAGATTTTCCATAAATCTTAGAGCACTTAAACTTGTTTTAATGGTTTTTAATGCTTTTCCAATTCTTTGGCTTACTTTACCCCTACAAAATTTCTCATTTTAAAGCCATTAGAAGTATTAAATCCATGAAGATCACACTCCTTCTCCTCTTTTCCAGATCTAGATGAAAATTCCCAATAAATACAATAACATGATTTTTTAAACTTTCAACATATATACTCACTTATTCTCGATCCCAAACTACTTTTCATGTGTTGTTTGGCTTAAATACAACTCTCCTACATCAAATGGAAATTTTGGCAGCATTTCCCAACTAAAAAATCACAAGCTATATACCAAATTACTCCTTACAACACAAGGAGTGTTCCGCACATGATTATTGGATCTAAATCCCTCTCTTTCTCCCTCTTGACCTTAAGAACAAAAAATTTAAATCTTGAAAAATAGGAATTTAATCAAAATTCTAAACCATGGAAGAGATAGAAGATATCGCAAGGATCAAGAATATATGCTTGATTGATGGTAAGTCCTCTTACCTTGATGTTTTGTGAGCTCATCTTCTTCCTCCTTGCTCCTTCAACGGCGTCGCAAACTCTCTTTTTGGAGGTGAGATTGCCGTGCAAAATGATGGAGAAATGGGAAGGCAAAGCTTAATGAAAATCCTCATAAATTGATGGATGTAAAGATTTATTCTTGCTTTAGTAAACTTGATCTAATGGCTAAGAATTTATCACCACACATGACACTTCCTTCATTCTCTTTGGTTGCCATAAAGTGGTAATTATTAAGGTTAAAAACCTGGTTGGGGGTTTGTTTACACTAACCAAACCAATTGCTGTTCAGTTACCTCATCCAGTTATAACTTCTACTGTAAAACATAATTTTATTCTAGTATATTTTTCTTTGCTTTTCTGGAGATGTTTTCTTCCTCTTTTAATCTCTATATTTTCCTCATAATTATGGAAAAATTCTTATCCCAAAAGTACCCCTAGAATTAGTACAAAGTCAACAGGGTTATTCTACCCTATCAAAAACCCTGAAAATGTGCTATCGGAGGGCAAAATATTTTTAGGGCACTAAAAATTACTATAATTTTTACTGATACACCATCCCTTTTTATTTTCCCCATTTGCCTTCCAGATTACCTATAATTAATTTTTAAAGAAAATTATATTTTTGGAGTTTTCGGGATTTTTTCCTCCTGATCTGGGAATTCGCCTTTATCGTATACCGTGTAATAATTTTATAAAATACTGCAAAATTCACTTTATTTTTCTATACTCTGAACTCAACTTATCGTGGTCTCCTGATACCTTAAATAATTATTTTTTTACTTTCTGTCCTTCAAAATTCTATAGGCAGAAAACTAAGTTGTAACTCGCAGTTTCAAGACCCACAGCAGTGATCAGTGAGTTCTGCTCTACCTATTGGGCATCTTTGAATTTTTTGGTCAATAATTGAATTTTTTATTTTGACTTTGACTTTTTCAAGTGACCAAAATGCCCTTGCACTTTCTCTTATTTACCAAATTACCCTTTCTTTTTCTAACTTTTCAAAATAACAAGATTGCCCTTAACTTTTATACACTTAATCTTTTCGTATAATGACATCTGGGTCCTTTCTAGAAGGTCACCCATCCTTACACTACTCCAAGGTGAGCGAACTTAACTTCGGAGCTCTTATAAAATTTCACCCGCTAGGCCAGGTCTGACTTTGGGTTTTCTAGCCATCAATATCATCTTTTTCCGTACTTTCTATCTGTGGGCTCTAACTCGACTTTTGATTACTGGTTTGTCCCCTTTTTATCCAATGACCATTGACATTTATGTCCTTGGCTAATATATTTAGAAATTTCAAACCTTAGGACTAACTTACCCGTATTCTTTCTAGTCCACGGCTTCCTCTCTTCCTGTGCTTTATTTCTCTAGGCCTTTTCTCATCTCATAGCTATTAGTTTGGCCTCTATTTCAGCTTACATGAAATGGTGGATATTACACTATGGTCATATGCATAATAATGTGTAATTTGAACATGTCACATGTACTTTGATCATACACACATTTTGAAAGTATGTTTTGCAAATTCACAAGTTTTGTTAGTTAGTTTTTGTAATATCCACCCTTTACTGTAAACTGAAATAGAGGCCAAACTTTTAGTTATGAGATAAGATAAGGCCTAGAAATAAAAGTACAGAAAGAGAAGATGTCAATGGACCAAAGAGACCCTAGTCAATTTAGTCCTAAGGCTTTGAAATTACTAAGAATGTAAGCTAGGGACATAAATATCATTAAGTATAAAGACCAAGGGCAATATGGTCATTGGATAAAATGGGTCAAACCTATAGTTAAATGTCAAGTTAGGGCCCACATATAGAAATCACGGAAAATAATGATGCCGATGGGTGGAATAACCCAAAGTCAGACTTGGCCGAGTGGGAGAAATTTTATGAGAACTCTGTAGTTAAGCGTGCTCACCCTGGAGTAGTGTAAGGATGGGTGACCTTCTGGGAAGGACCCAGATGTCATTACATGAAAAGATCAAGGGCGAAATGGGAATTACGAAAAGTTAGATAGTGTAATGGCATTTTGCTCATTAAGAGAAGTGTGAGGGCATTTTGGTCATTTGACAAAGTCAAAGTTAACGTCAAAAGTCAACTGTTGACCAAAATATCAGAAAAATTCACAGATGCCCAAAAGATAGAGCAGAGCTCAATGATTAACAGAGTTTCGACAAATTGCTGAAAATCGGCCTACATTTTTATTTACTGAATTTTGAAGATTTATTGGTCGAAAATAATTATTTGAGGTATCAAGAGACCTCAATCAGTTGAGTTCAGGGCAAAGGAAAATAAAGTATATTTTATAGAAATTAATAAAATTATTACCCAATATATGGTTGAGGCGATTTTCTCGATTAAAGGAAAAAAGACCCGAAAATCCCCGAAATATAATTTATTTCAAAAATTAATTTTAGACAATCTAGAGGGCATTTTGGGAAAATAAAAAGGGCTAGAGTATCAGTGAAAAATGTAGAAATTTTCAAATCCCTAAAAGTATTTGCCCTTCAATTGCGTGTTTTCAAGGGTTTTAGATAGGATAAAATAACCCTGTTAATTTTGATGAGATCAAGGGGTATTTTGGAAATAATAATTTTTCCATATTCAAGAGGAAAATATGCAGATTAAATAACGAATAAAACATCTCCAGAAAAGTAGAAAAAATTTACTGGAATAAAGTTATGTTTACCGGTAAAAAGTGTAATCGGTAAAAGTAACCGAAAGGGATCCAATTGTTTAACCCCTTAGTTGAAGCAATTATGACCACTTTTAATGAGCCAATGAGAGACAAGCATGTGTTGTATATGTGGTGAAATCTAAGCCTTTAGATTAAACTTAGTCATTAAGAATACATCCTAGCCTTTCATCTTTTTATGAAGAATTTTATAAAAGCCTTTTCCCCTCCATTTCTTCTCCATTTTGGCCGACCTTCTTGGCTGCAAAAGAGAGAAGAGAAGATGCCATTCCAAGCAAGAACAAGAGGAGAAATGCTTGAGAAAATCAAAGGTAAGAGATGAAAGCACTTGAACTTACACATAATTTTCATCCTTGTGAGCTCCTCTACAACTTTCATGGATTGGAATTTTGATTTGGTCTCTCTTTCTCAAGTTTCATGGTTAGGATTCATGAGAGAAAAAGTTAGAAAGAGAGGATTTGGAGCTTTTGGTTGGTTGCAAAAGTCTCCTTGTGATATAAGGAGCACTTTGATGTATATCTTATTGTTGTTTGGAGCTTGTTCTTGGATTTTGTAAAATTATGCTGCCCAAATTTTTATTTGATATAGACGAGTTGAATTCAAGCTATACAATCCAGAAGTTGGTGTATGGCTTGAAAGTTGGAAAAATCATGTTGAAGCTATTAAGGTATGTGTTGGCCTTGTCTGGAATTTGGGGAAGGAGTGTTCTTTTGATGATTTTGATGCTTCCAATGGGTTTAAAATGATTTTTTGTGTAGGGTAAAAGTGACCACAAGTTAGGGGAGCATTAGAAAACATTAAAGACAAGTTTAAAGTCTTAAGGCTTATAAAGTTCAAAGGGATGATTAAGGGATATTTACATTGATTTTTGCTTTGTAAATGGCTTGTGTTTGATGGCCATAATGTTGTCAATTGTGTAGGCAATGTTTGGTGAAAGGAATTAGTTTCTCAAGTCATCAAGAGAGCATTCAAGATAAAGAGAAATTAAGAACTCAAAGTAGCAAGACCATCTAACTCTAATCTAAATTATTATGAAAATTCTTTTGAATAATGCATGACTTGATTTGAAATTTATGATGATGAAAGTGTGGATGTGTGCATGTTCATGCTATAACAATATGCATCTATGTGTTTCATGTTGCACTTTTATTAATCCACATTGATAAAGAAAGTTGTCATGCATTTTATGAAGTTTGTTAGATAGTTTTGCTATTGGGATTTCCAAAAATCTCATTCTCCCCCACTAACCATTTTTAGGTGGAAGCTCATCAAAGGGTAAGGAGAAAGTGAATGATGTACGAAGCAAGATTTGTATATATTTATGATTATGGTTTGATATTGATATTTTGATTAAGGATTGTTATGTAATATGTAACCTAAACTCATGCATGTTTGGTTGCCATGAAGTAGCTAAGGTATGTTTTAAGAATTCTAAAATGCATGGTTGTTCATGATAAAAAGAAGCTTAGAAGTTAGTATGTCAAATTATGAAGTGAGAAAGTAGCAAGTTTGACAAATCGGTAAATGTAAAGTTGGCCAAACCCCATAATTTGACCTCTTACGAAATAGAGCAAATGGACTCCAAATGGGTTGAACTTCTCCAGAAAAATAGTTCGCATTACAAGAATTAAAACAAGCCAAAGAACACTGGATTTGGAGTTTTGTATAGAAAGTTATGGCATTCCAAAGATTGAAGAAAATCAAGAAAAACCTAGGAAAATTGAAAAATTACCAATTGAACTGTACATCTTTGCGCATTAAACTGTATCAATTGGGCAAGTTAATGATCCAATGAGTATTTTTACCTTATAGAGGAACTTATGATCTTCAAATTGAAATTGGAATCACTCAATTTTGATTTTTCTAGAATTAATTATGAATTTTCAAAGTTGGGGCAAAACTCAATGAATAGTAACTTTTAAAAAATCAAATTTTCAGATTTGATTCATTTTGACTTTTTAAACTATTCAAGGCCCAAGAATGGTTCCATAATGATATAAAATGAAGCTAAAGGGGCTATTTAATGTGTGTTACAGTTTTGCTATTGAAATTTTCATAAATCTCATGATCCCCCAACTAACCATGTAGGTGTAAGCTCAAGCAAAGGAAAGAGTAAAGTTATTGGTGATTGAAGATGATGTTCTTACTTGTGGAATTTTGCATATCATGGTTGGACTTTTATTTTGGATAATGTTGTAATTATGTAACCATAAACCTCTACTTAGTAAATGTATGTCAATGCATACCTAAATAAACACTAAGGTGCTAAGTAAGTTAACCATGCATTGAAAAGGGTTTGGTTTTAATCAAAGAGCTTTTAGTAAGTTTTTAAAGAAATGTCAAGTTTTCAAGTAAAAGGGTTCCAACACCCTCAAATCTGCCCTCTTTTTGAGCGGTGATGAAAAACAGCAAACAAACTCCAAATGGACTGAAACGTTCAAGTTAAATACTACATATCCTAAGCTTTAAAATGAGTCCAAGATCACTGGATTTGGACATTTGTACAAAGAGTTATGTTTGTGAAAAGTTAAGAGATAAATCTGGGAAAATGAAAAGTTGCCAATTGAACAGTACATTTTTATGCAATCGATTGGGAAAGTAATTCCACCAGTGAATATTTTTCCCAAATATATCACTTTATGATTTTTCAAAGTTGGGCCAAAAATCTGGAAATTGACCAAATGAATAGTAACTCATTTTTTGAAAATTTTCAATTTCAATTCTTTGGTCAATTTGAGTTATCTAAGGCTCAAAAGTAGTTCATTAGTGATCTATTATAAAGCATATAGTGGAAAATAAGGAGTGTTATATTTGGTGGTATCAGAGCAAGGTTCAGGGTTTGATTGAGTTTGTTAATGCATTAGTTGTGCATTGTAATTTTTATGTTAAGTGCCTTGCTATGTGTTGGTTGCTTGGTATATTTGCATTATGTTAAAGACTAGTTGGTAGTGACTTGTGCTTATTGCTTTATGAGTTATGCTTGATTAAATATTGACACATATATGTACTGGAATGAACAAAGTAGTATAGTCAAGCATGAAAGTCAAACGAGTAGTATACTCATCTGGCAGGTGTGTTTAGTGGTCTACATACATCTGTACGTATGAGGCCCAATAAATCAGTGGCCCTCTCACTGTGCCCAATAAAAGGTGCCTTAGTCATCTTTCCCAATAAACAAGATTCACACGTGTCGATTGATTGAAAGTTGAACGAGTTAAGAAATCCATCTTGATGGAGTTTAAAAATGTGTTTCTCATTTATGTGGCCTAGACGATAATGCCATAAGTAGGTTGGATTTAAATCGTTTGATTTAATCATGTTAGCAGTTATGTTATAGATATTTCCACTTGCGGAATGTTCTAAATTTAAAAGGTAATGATCAAGATCCAGATCACCAACAGCATAAAAAATGTTATTACGATAAATAGAACATTTACCATTCCCAGCAATGCAAGTATAACCTTCCTTATCCAAATAAGAAAGAGAAACAATGTTACTACTCAAAGCAGGAACATAAAAGCAATTGTTCAAAACTAACAAAAGCCTACTGGGCAGAATTAATTCATACGTGCCAACAGCTAGAGCAGCAACTCTTGCTTTATTCCCAACGTGTAGGTCCACTTCACCTTTCTTCAGTTTTCTACTGTCCTTGAGGCCCTACACATTTGTACAAATGTGAGAATCACATGTAGTATCTGATACCCAGAAATAGCAGACTCCATCCTTTGGGGGCTTAGCCTTATCAGGCGTGGACTTGGTTTGAGGTTTGTTTGGCCTTCTGGTCTTACCAGCGAAGCCTTTACCCTTCCCATTTCCCTTGCCATTCCTTTTCATACCATTTCCTTTCTGAACCATCAAAACAATGCTAAGCTTTTTCTTGATGCTCTGTTCAGCTGTTTTGAGCATCCTATGCAGTTCAGAAACGGATTTCTCCATGTTGTTCATGTTGTAATTCATGACAAACTGGTGATAACTGTCAGGGAGTGAGTTCAAGATCAAATCTATTGCTAACTCCTGACTCATGGGAAATCCTAGCCTCTCAAGGTGATCAATGTAGCCTTTCATCTTTAACACATGAGAGCTAACTGATGTGTGACACTCCTTAATCTTTACCTTTAGCTTCATTAAATATCTATTTGGAAGCACCTTTAGGCCTTTAGTGACTTAGAGTAATCAAAGAGTGAAAAATAAAAGTTTCAAGTTTAGGGTTACTATTCACGTCACTATTCACAGATTTTTGGGCCAACTTTGAAAATTCATAACTAATTCTAGAAAAATCGAAATTGAGTGCTTCCAATTTATACTTGAAGCTTATAAGTTCCTCTATAAAGGAAAAATACTCATTGAGTCATTAGCTTGTCCAATTGATACAGTTTACTGTGTGAAAAAGTACTGTTC